>OZ020260.1:9688254-9803424 GCA_963971285.1 Astropecten irregularis | reverse complement strand
CAATGGACGGGCTTACACTTCGAAAAGTGCGCATGCGTAGAAGTGCCTCGTTTGAAGTTGCGATAAAATCCAAGATGGCCTCCGAAGTGTAAACCCGTGTATAGAGTATAGTCATTTTCCACATACAACAGAGCACTCTTCCGATTATGCACTTTTGAGGAGTTTGTTGTATGTTTTTTTCCCACTCTTTGAACTCTTACAGGCTGCCCCAGATAAAATAGCCTGTGCTTACAAAAGTGGTAAAATGAATGCTAAAAATGGAATCTCGCTAAACTCTAAAACTAGCTTCCGCGCCTGCGCAGACATGACAGCTATGTCATGTTCTATTTTTAACCGTAGCTGATACCTGACCTCAGATTTTTAATAAGAGTCGTCAGCACTGATCTATACAAACTGGATAGGTCGCGGGGGCAGTGATTACACCTCGAGCCGTGAAGTCAGCAGCGGCCATGTTAGGATATTCAGCACAATACTCATTGCACTGCATGACTGCACAGCAAGCAGTGCAGCAATTCTCTGTATACGCCGGCCTACGGGCCTGCCAATGTATTGAATATCCCAAAATGGCCGCACGGATGCTTCACCTGCAGAGCAGCGCGACCTATCCAGTTTGTATAGATCAGTGGTCGTCAGGGAATCTTTGGGCAGGGAACCAGACTAAACTTTTGATTGAGTACAAATTTATTGATGTACATGTGGTAGGCCTACATGCAAAGCATTCGCCCATGAGGATGAGTGTTTAACTTGAAGATCCAGAAAATACTTTCAAGTTGCGTATAATGGTCATCCTATTCATGACACAAGGAAGAAATACAGAGTTGCAAAATACAAACACGTGAAAATGGAAACACTCATGTTAGTGCACATTAGGCACGTTCTCACACACCAAAAAAGTAGATCCAAATAAATAAAATGTTTTGCCAAACCAGGAGCCAAAGTGGATAACATTTACCCCCATGCCATTGGTTTGATCAAGAAACACAAGGCCCCGTGAAGTCATCGTTCACGTTGGTACAAACAACATACGTGAAGAGCCTGATGCGATCTACAACAAAATCTTGTCTGTTGTGAAACACTTGAGTCCGAGCCGGACATTGTTTGGGTGACAATTTCTTGAATCATACATCGAAATGGAGAAACGGAAGTGGAAGTAAGGTCACATCTGTCAATCACTCATTGAAGGAATTTGCGGAGAAGCATAACTGGGGTTTTGTTGATAATTCTAACATCACAAGTCGCCATCTTTGTTCAGATGGCAGAACAAGGCAGAAACGACTGTTCATTTTTTTAAAGGGATAATAAGGTGAATAGTACATATAATACATAATCAGTATAATAACGAATTAGAAATCCGTAATTACGGATTAGTAATCCGTAATAACGAATTAGTAATCCGTTATAACGAATTAGTAATTCGTAATACGGATTAGTAATCCGTACTAACGAATTAGTAATCCGTAATAACGAATTAGTAATCCGTAATTACTGATTAGTATGTCCAAAAATATATATTATAAGTGGCACTAATGGGCTTTCGTATAATACTGACAAGTTGAGGTTTTATGCAAACACTTATGGGTTTACTCAAATGATTAATTCCCCTACTAGGGTTACTAGCCAAGTCACTCTCTTATAGACCAGCAGCGGCCGATTTCACCAAACTCTTCTTATCTTAGGATCGATCTTAGGACTTAGGAAGAGTTCCGGCTCTAAGATCTATCTTGGCTATGACGTGTCACAAGAGCGATTTTACCAAACACGTCCTACGCAAGATCAGGCTTACGCGGATGGCATTGCAAAATGCAACGGCTGTACCATGTTTGATTGAAAATTGGAGCGAATGCATGCAACAGCCGGAGTTTTAAGTACGCAGCATGAAGTAAATTCAAGAGGCTGATTGGTTGTTGTTTCCGGCGAAAACTTTTCGTCTGCTAAATAAAATATTTGCTAGCTCGTAATGTACTCATGGAGAGTTGGAGACAGGCTACAATTCAATCATAAATTGTGTCACTCTTTCTAAAACTTGGAATAATCCCTTTTTAATGGAACTATCAGCTAATTTCCTCGTCATTTAAACTATCGAGTGGAGTTCTCCTGTCACGGAAGTAACTCGCTTAATCCAACTGCCCGCCGAGCTTCGCGACAGACAGAGCAAGAAGTGTAAGCGCCATTGTTGCTATTCAGTATTTAATATGTAGGCCTACGTGTTCGTGCAGATAAGGGGCCGTCCATAAAGTACGTACGCACGAAATGCCGACTTTTTTGACCCCCCTCCCCTGGCCCTCTGTACGCATGGCGTACGCAGTGGTCCCAACCCCCCCCCCCCCCCCCCCTCCCCCCCTGTACGCATACGCATTCCACATTAGGTTTTTCACTTCTCGTGGTCCCTTGCTTAGCATCATTCAAATGTCACCGTAATCCGGGCCGGTACCGTTATTGGGACGTCACTTTAAAATTCTGAAATGAACGACTAAAGTTTAACAGGTTTTTGTACATTTACAGATGGATTTAAGAAAAAAATGGAAAAAACAAAACAATCCCGGTGCTTTTTTCACGTTTTTTTACCTCTTTTTTCGCGCGATAATGCTATGCAAATTTTTCGTTTGCGTACGGTACGCATTGGCCTTAACCCCCCCTCCCCCCCTGTACGCATGGCGAACGCATCGGTAACAACCCCCCCTCCCCCCCTTCGTGCGTACGTACTTTATGGACGGCCCCTAAGACGACCCTCAGACCTGTCCTAAGTTAAGACGAGTTCAGCCGCGTTGCTATGGAAGTTGAGATGCATTGAACGCGTCTTAACTTTGGTGAAATCGATCATAGGACGTACGCGTCCCTTCCTAAGACTTGTCTTAGCGTTTCGTGAAATCGGCCGCTATTGTAAGTAATCCTGAGGTTTTCAGTGAAAATGTTTTTTTTTGTTCGAGTATAAGTGATCACTTCCTAACTTATTCCAGTGCGATGTTTCAATCATAAATCATCAAATCAGCAAGGCCATAAATTCAGTGAATCTAGACCTTTTAATAAATTGAATGAGCAGGATTTTATCAGGGATTTAATCAATGTACCATGGAACATTATTGATAACATTAACAACATTGAGGTAGTCTGGCAAACCTGGTCTAGTATGTTTATGGATATTGTAAATAAGCATCTTCCAATCTGTAGGAAGAAAATTAGGCACAATGCCTGTCCATTGATTACGAATGACATTGTTAAAGGTAGTATCATACTTTGGTAAGAAACCAAAACAGAAAGGTTCACAGATTTACGTATAACTTTCAGGGTATGAAGATAGAAACATACCTTTAAAATTGTTCCGCCTGAAATGGTGTATTTATCCAGAAATTAGTAAAACAACGACCGAAAATCTTTTTGATCTTTTAAAAGATCAAAAATAAAAGAGAAAAGACTTTTTAAAAAAAGTGGCCGTTTTTCACGATTTTCTCAAAAAGTGGGCACCGTATGGAACTGAAATTTTCACAGATGACTGTGACCGTATCTTCCTTGATATTTTTGCCCATGAATCTGTACTTCTTGGACAAAAACAAAAGTATGATACTACCTTTAAACTGATGAAAGAACGTGACCAGATCCATAAAGCTGCCGTCAAGTATAATCGTCAAGAATTATGGAATGATTACAGGTGCATTCGCAATAAGGTAACTCACATGATTAAGAAGCAAAAGTCTAACTATTACTGTGGCCTGATCCGTGACAATGCTGGTAACAGCAGAAACATTTGGGGCCGTATTCACGAAAGGTGTTTTTCTTCTACACGCGTCTAACTTTCATAAACGGGTGATCATCTTATGCGTTTAGTTAGTCATCAATTCTAGAAGGGTGTCTATTGCAGACGCCGTTTATCTTTTAGTCACTAGTGTCTACTGAACAAAAGAAACTTTTAGACGTGCCAGGGGGGTTGTGTAAGCCCTGTTTTACCTATACATGTACTAGATGTCGCAGTGCCGTTAATTTGGTCATGGTCGCGATAAGAATACTGGAGCTTGCACTGAAGACATCTGCGCCTCTGATTCTCCTCCGCATCAGTGTTTTCCTTAGCTCTTCATAATCTTCCTTTAGCCGGCCCTGTATTCGGCTACGGCCTTCTTTTTTCATTCCTCGCCACAATTCCTTCAGTTCCTTTTATTTTTGTTACTTTGTCTTCGATCGGTGAAAGCGTCTTTAATGTCACTTAATTTCATTTCGTTCCAGGATGTTTGTTTCTTTGTGTTAGTGTCTGTATCGCATTTCTTGTCCTCAACCCCGGCCTTTTGTCTTCTGATGAGCTGAATGAGGCCAATTCACTGATCACATGTGAAATGTTCTACTCCTATTTTCGCTTTTTATCCGACTTGTTTAATGTGCAAAATTGACATGCATGCGCTTTCACCCCCTGAATGAGGCCCATTCACTGATCACATGTGAAATGTTCTACTCCTATTTTCGCTTTTTATCCGACTTGTTTAATGTGAAAAATTGACATGCATGCGCTTTCACCCCCTGCCCCCCCCCCCCCCCCGAATCTTGTCCAGGGAAAGGCTACGGAACGGCGCAGACGACCGTAACAAAGGAACCTGGGTCATTACGATTACTGCTATTGTATTATCACCACTTAAACACAGCTTACGAGACAAACTGCACGCGTGTAGCTAAACGGTTGCAAAACACCCGTCGTGAAATTGGAATAACTCGCTAAGCAAAGCCATGTCCTCCCTGATTCTGTTGAGGTTAATGGGTCAGACTGCAGTGATGCAGCTCAAATTGATGATACATTCAATGATTATTTTGTACATTGTGCCAAGACAGTTACAGTTAATTTGCCTGTCATTGCACCAAGTATGTATTCTGAGAATGTTGTTCTTGGAGAAAATTGTACACCTATATTTAATTTGATGCCTGTCTCAACGGTGTTTGTTGAGAAAACCATCACCAGTATGAATGTTAATAAGTCGACTGGGGATGATCAAATCAGCTGTCGGTTATTGAAACTTGCTTTGCCTGCCATTTGCCAGTCATTAACCAAGAAAGTTAATTTATGTTTAGTGCATGGATGTGTTCCTGGAGGTCTAAAGAGTGCTATACCACTCTTCAAGTCTGGCGGAACATCTGACGTCGGGAACTATCGTCCTATTTCGATCTTGCCAATTGTTAGCAAAATTTTAGAACGGGCTGTTTATGACCAGCTGTTTCAGTTCATTAATGATCATAGACTTTTGCATCCTAATCAATCACGATTTCGACCAAGACACTCCACAACAACTATTCTTGCTAAATTGGTCGATCACTCAATGGAGCGAAAATGTCGATGATGGTGATCTGACCGGGGTTGCCTTTGTAGACCTCCGGAAAGCATACTGTAAATTATGATATTCTTCTGGCTAAATTGAGAACTCTTGGTTGCTCAGCAAGTTCGTTGACTTGGTTTTCAAGTTACCTGTCTGGTCGTACTCAAAGGGTTTATTTGAACAAAACACTTTCTAAACCAAGAGCCATTGTCAGTGGTGTGCCACAAGGTTCCATTTTAGGGCCGCTTTTATTCTCCATCTATGTTAATGCAATGCCTTTATCAGTCACTATGCTATTGTGGACATGCTGACGATAGAACTGTCACAGTTAAAGGCAAAACGCCAGGGGAAGTTGAAAGAAAGTTAGCACTGGCTTCAACTAAGATGTCGCCTTGGCTGAGTGATAATCGACTTGTTCTAAACTACGATAAAACCAATGTGATAGGGTCCAGAGCAAAACTTAATAAGATTACTGAGTTTGAAGTAAAGGTCAATGGTGTTGCTCTTAAGCGAGTTAATAGAGCTAATTGTCTTGGAGTAATTATCGATGACGAACTGAAATGGAATGATCAGGTTGACAAAGTGGTGAGCACTGTACAAGCCAAATTGGGTATGCTACGGCGAGTCAAACCATTTATTCCTTTAAATTCCATTAAGATGCTCCATGATATCTCCCCACTTTGATTACTGTTCACAGAACTGGTCTGAACGATTTCAAATGCACACCGACAAACTGTGTAAGCTCCAAAAACGTGCAGCCAGAATAATTCTAGGTAAAGGCTAAGACACCGTCCTTCAAGTGAATTATTTACTACACTAGCTTGGATGCCTTTACCGAAGCGATTCTTTCACCTGCGAGCAGTACTCATGTACAAGTGTCTTCACAATCTTGCCCCTTCCTACCTAACTGAAAATATTACTAAAGTATCTGATATTCATAATTACTCTACTAGACAGACAACTGAAGATAGACTTGTTGTCCCTCAGCTCAAAACTGATTGCTTAAAACATTGTCCACTTGTTGCTGATGTCATGGTATGGAACAATTTAAATATAAAGACTAGATCAGCCCTCTCCATTGCCTCATTTAAGTCCTTGGTTAAATGTGGGTTTTTTTTAAGTCTTAATTGTTTTTCTTTTAAAGTTAAACTGAGCTCATTGAAGTTTTACTGTAATTAATAACACTAGTTCTACTTGTTTTCTCTGGAAATATTTAGATTTTATAATTTTGTTTTTAATCATGCCATATATAAAGCGATTTTATTAAGTAATTCGTATTTTAATGTTAATTTTAACATAATTTTAATGTTATTTTATTGTTTGATTGTTTGTATCTCAGGGCCCTGTGGGAGACCACATTATATGTGAACAGGTTACCCTGATAAAAGATAAGAAATAAATAAATTTAAAACAATTAAAAAGCGCGACTATTTGGGTCGCGGTTTGCAGCGCGACCGAAATAGTCGCGCTTATTTGTGTGGGGACACAAAATAATCGCGATTTGGAGCTCGTCGCACTAGTAGTGCGTTTGTTTGCAAATAGTCGCGATTATTTTCTGTGTGAACGGTGCACCAAAAATACCAGTTTTTTTTTATATCCCATCATGCAAGGCGGGCCCGAGAGCTTAGCACAGGATGCATGCCAACTTCACGAATGCTTTTCATCTTACCCCGAGATCAAAATTGTTTTCGGTCTATGTTTTACTAATATCTAGATAAATACAAGTTCGGCAGAAAATAGTTTAACGGTATGTTAATTATGTTCATATATCTTCATACCCCGTGAAAGTTCTAAGTAAATCTTTGAACATTACTGTCTGGATATGTTACCAATCTGTGAACCGTACTTAAAGGTAGTATCATACTTTGGTTTTTGTCAAAGAAGTACAGATTCATGGGCAAAAACATCAAGGAAGATACAGTCACAGTCATCTGTGAAAATTTCAGTCCCATACGGTGCCCACTTTTTGAGAAAATCGTGAAAACGGCCACAGTATTTCCTAAGTCTTTTCTCTTTTAATTTTGATCTTTTAAAAGCAAGCATGTGATTTTTTCATGTGCTCTCACAAGCACTGAGTATACAGTGCTCATCCACGTCGGTGAAGGGCAAGCCTAATTTGCATATTATCTATTTCCCGACCAAAATCATTTAATATTCATGGTTTTAAAAGATCAAAAAGAGTTTCGGTCGTTTCTTTACTAATTTCTGGATAAACACACCATTTCAGGCGGAAACATTTTAACGGTATGTTTCTACCACCACCATCTTCATACCCTGTAAGTTAAACGTAAATCTGTCAACATTTCTGTTTTGGTCTCTTACCAAAGTGTGATACTACAGTCAAACTCAACGAAAAGGAAAGACCATTCATTTATGTGCAATCAGTCGCGTTGAAAAAGTAACCAACTGTTTCCTTAAAAGAATAGTTACTTCCTTCATTGGTAAGTTTGAGTGACAGCTAGAAATTTCAGTGACAAATTGATTGTGCAGTTCAACGGAGTGTATCTGTAAAAGACTGCTGTCAAGAGTGAGGCCTGCAACCGGGGGGGGGGGGGACACTCTCCTGACAAGCAGCATTCACTGTGAGTCGGCCGCAAACCAACAAAAATGTTCACACGCGGCTGGGCCCCCCAAACTCAACGAATTAATGGCGGGCCGCCCGCCACACAACCATCCAATGGATTGAACATGGGCCGGAGGATTGTGTTAGTGCTATAAGGACCAGATTGACAATGTACCATTCTCTCTGCAGAGGGGAGGCTAATAACCAACCTAAACGCCCTCTTTCCACCTGCCGTCCAGTGTCCTACGGGTATCCACCTGCCGTCCAGTGTCCATCTGCCGTGCACGGGAGTTTACCCTAGACCCAGTATTAAACTGGGGCGCTGAACTCCCTTTGTTACTGGGTCTAGGGTAAACCGTACACGGCAGATGGACACTGGACGGCAGGTGGATACCCGTAGGACACTAGACCGACCGTCAACCCCAAAAGTCAAAAAAGGGAGTTCAGCGCCCCAGTTACTGGACGCAATGTTCCCGGAACCACCGCACAGTGGGCCAGTTCAAGGTCAAACTGCGCCAAAATAGGAAAATGCGACTTTTTCAAAAATCAATACCAATATTTTGTTTTAGTTGCCAATGGTCCAGGTGTACTTAACATACACAAATTAATGGCCATAAACCATTATTGGGGGCGAAATCTCGATCTATGTACTAAAAATCATAACAATTCTAATTTAAGTAATCAAACATGAGGTTAAGTTTAATTGACTGGCACAGTCGCAACAGACTAGATAACATCGTAAAAATTGGCTTGGATGCTGTTTATAAACTATATTTTATGAAAATAAGATTCACAACCCGTTCACTTGAGGGCTTAAGTCTGAAAAAGCTCCAAATTTAGGTAAAAATCGTTAAAATTTTGGATTTTTTTATCAAACGGAAAAACAATATATATTCCCACCGATTCCCGCCTTAGCACATATATTTTCTTAAAGCCTGGACCTTCAGATTCAATTTAAAGCAAAGTTTGGCTGCGACTTTTTGCGACTTTTGGAGATAAGCGAAGTTAAAGTGTTACGCGAGGTGCTTGGATGGGCCTGTTTAGGCTCAACTGCGTGCTAAGACGTGCGCGTTTGACAGGTTGTATTCCCACGAGGCTTCTATACCATTACAGTATAAAACACCAGGCTCTGTAGACACGACTGTCTACACGACTGTCTTCCCGATCCATAGTCCTTATGAGGGAGACAGAAACACATTTAGATTTCAACAAAAACGATTAGAATAAGGTTTTGTATATATTTCAATACCTTTGATTTAAAATCAAACGCTCCTTTAATAAGCTCCAAACTGCCACTTATCACTGACATATTGAGACAAAAAATAATAACTTGTACTGGGTTCGTATAGTGAAGCATGCCGTATTATTGACGTAAGTGATCAAGGGACAACACTGCAGGAGCTTGCAAGCCCCCTGAAAGACTAAATAATTTGTATGTAGTTGAGTATCAAAGCTAGTCCAAATCAATTTCATTGCATGTTTTCATATTAAGTTCAGCATGGCTTCCACAGGGGATCTATCTAACACTGAAGTCTCATTTAAAAGATGCGTGTTTGGGTTTTTTTCTGAACATTACGATATCCAGCAGTTGGGGATTCCAGTGAAAATTTAAGAGAATATCAGATCAACCATTTACAGATTTGTGTATATGTAGACTGAACGGTAGCTTGCAGTCGCAACTAATAGAGAGTGGTTACAAGTAGAGATAATGTTTCCACAGGAAGTTGATAACTGGTTATCTGAAGTGAAATAGGTCCCTAGGTCAGATGAGGGAGCAGACTATTGGACCTATAGCAAACAATAGATATAGCTATGCCCCAAAATGAATGATTGTCAACTCATTAATTGAATTAGAATTTATTTATGTTTTTATGGTTTCCATGCCATGACCAAAATGTTCTGTAGATTATTGGTCATGTTCTTATTGTTTTCGTTTTGAAAACTAGATATAATATCGGGCGATAATTTTAAAAACCTGGAAATATCACAATTATAGTGGTTATAAAATAAACATTGCTTCCATTGAGCTAATAAGCCATTGAAATAAATAAAATTTGTATCACTTTATAATATCTAAAACATAACCGCAAAGGTCATTTCCAAATTCTCGTCACAACACCATGCAAAACGCATGAATACTTCAACCAATCAAATTTCAGCACTTAAATTGCGTCATAGCTGTTTGAAATTATGCCTATTGTCTTTCTCAGGTCACAAAACCCCCTATACCTTCATATTAGCGGAAATAAATACGCAAAACAATTTTGGCGCAGTTTGACCTTGACCTGGCCCACTGTGCACCGGTAGGTGGCGCTGCACACGACTAGGGCTTTATCGGAACACTCTTAATTACTTTCGTAGAAAAAAATCCGGTAATGACCAAAAATGCCCCAGATATGTATGTTGTAGTCAACATTTTGACATTGTATCGCATGGAACGCCTTAGAATGGTTTCAAGAGGGTTGGAAACGCTGAAAAACATACGAAACAGTATATACCTGAGCCAAAAAGTGGATTTTATTACTTTATTTAAATGACCTGTGACGTCACAACGAACGTCATCTTCGGCAGGTCTTCGGAAGGAACGTTTTCGGAAGCATTCGGATGCTCGGAAATGTGCAAATGCAAATGGGAAAGAATTCCACTGATCACCATTACGGAAAAAGGATTATATCCTCCAAGAGTTAACTTATTGGATACAAATTATGATAAACCTCAATTTCAGGTGTGGAAAACTTGCGTAGAATATCTGAAAAGTGAGTTTTACAGGGTTCTTTTACCTACAAACTGTACAAAGCCAGTTTGCTCAAAACGCCCTCTGTTGGTTCTATAGAGTTGTGCACAAATTATGGTCATCAGTGGAATTCTTTCCGATAGGTGCACTAGGGCCTATTAGACTAAACAACGGTGCCACATACTTTACATGATCCAATTCCTATTATAAAATGTCACATTTTCTGATAGGAAATTGGGGTGCAGCCTCAAGTTAAAAAAAAGTGTGATCCTTACCTTAAGAGCCCTGTTAAAAATAGGTTTGTGAGAAAATGCATTATTTAAAAACACAGAAAATTAATTAAATTTAACAGGATTTTTTTGATATGAAACTGGTATATTCTGTTCATCAATATACCATCAAGGTCCAAATTATGCGGGAGAGCTGCGTTGCCAATTTGAACTTGCATACATTTCCTTGTCCAGAAGCCAAGGTATATGTGCCATGATTTCTGACACTCCATTGATTTATGCTACCCAGGCCCCCAGAATCGCTAAAAACATGCAAAAATAATTTTGTGGCTTGTGTATGTTCCATTTTAGAAGAAATGCCGGCATCTCCCGAATTTACACTCCACTCCATTGACTGCCGTTCATTTCGTCACGTCAATGGCTGGAGTCTAATATCTACGCCATTGAATTTGTACATACTAGAGTCGTGCGCACGGGAGCACACGGACGGAATGGAGTCCAATTTCACGATATGGCTGAAATGGCCCGTTTTTATCAGGGCGTTGCCTTCAAAAACTCTGAAAATAAGTCCTGGATGTGTCCATGCACAAATTTTCTTTTTTGAGTTCTGAGCAGTCAAATGACACTTTTTTGGGAAAATAAATGGTGGCAACTTAAGAATTTGCCCACTGCATTGATGAGGTATTATTTTATTTTGCATGGCATGTTTTTATTCAGCATTTTTTCATGTGTGTCCGAATCATGGACAGGGTGTCCGAATCATGGCAAAAACTTTCAGGTTATTTTTAAGTCAATTTCATTTCAAGTACACAAAAAAACTTTCATAAAATATCAACCTGGATATAATAACTACACTTTTATTTGTTGTTCATTAATGAAAATAGTTGAGAGAAACAAACATTAAGAAGGTCAAATAATCCAAAATTGCTTAAGTGTCCGAATCATGGGACATTTACCCTACGTGTTCATCTCGTACCAAATTCAGCAGCCTGTCATGCTTAGAGAAAATGTTGATTTATAACGCTAAAGTATACTCAAATATCGGGAAATTTCGGTTCATTAATTTACACCGTACAGTAAATACGCATGCATCTGGTGCAGAATTCTGATGTTCACATTGCCCTTATAGGTACACTCTCCAGGGGAGTGTACCTATAAGGGCATCCCAATACTGCCACGACACTTCCCCCTATACTCCTCTCGAGAGGTTGTTCCCTTGCTCCCATACTTGCTTCACTTATGGTGATGACATACATAATTATGTCAATGAAGCAATCGCCATTGAGGGGAGTATACTTCCTGCTGGATCATACATGTACTCCTCCACAAATGCTTCACGTTTGGACCCTCATTGATCCTCAAAAAAATAATTATCTTAAATACTGTATGTATACTTCGGAGGTCAACAGACTTTTCCTAAATATAAACGTTACTCTTATATGTCAGGGCACTCAACACACGGTCCATGGTGTCATTGTCTTTTATTGGTCACGTCACTGGCGGGAGGGGATATCTTATCCACATTCTTACCATCCTGCATATCCTTCACCTCAAGAACACCATGTAAACGTTTGTTTTAAGCACAATTCCAACACGTACAAAAAAACCCAAGGGCCCTAGGAAGTTATTTATAATTTTCATTATTGTTGAGATATCCACGCATAATAGGATTTGCATATGTCTATACCCATCATACTTCCAACACACCCCCCCCCCCCCCCCCCCTTCCAGGATGCGCCACAACATCTATAAAATGTACAGGTAGCCCCTTTCATCTGGCCAGACGCAACACATAGCATCTATATCTCTAGTTCCGAAAAACTCTGGGTTTACCCGTAGGACACTGCATGCACGGCAGGTGAAAGAGGGCGTATAGGTATTAGCCTTTGCTCTGCAGGGAGAATGCTACATGTACATTGTCAACCATGCTCCCCAGTCCTAGATCAACAAAATGTAATGAAGTTGGTCGATTCAAAAGTGTGCAAAAGGTTCGAATGTTTATCCGTTGCTTTTATTTGGTGGCCAAACAGATCTGGAAACTCGGACGCGCCGACCCGATGATCTTTCTTTCAAGTACGGTCCACGCTTCCACCCCACACCACATGGCATCTAAAAGTAAAACAAGTACAACAAATGATCGCGAGATAATAATCATGTCACAAACAGGGCTAGGGGTGTGATAGCCTTGGTCAAGGCTTTGATCGTATTCGTACTTAGTGCATTATTATTTTTGTTCACAGCGCTCCCGATCCCCCAAATCCAAATTGGGCTTTGATACCAGTAGACCTAATTTGCATATTTCACACAACCGCGAGAGGTCGCTGTTTGCCTAATATAAAGGGACTCTAAATGTGCATTATTGTACGCAAACGATCGTGCGGGGCCTCGGCGCTAGTGTGAACAAAAATAATAATGCACATGGTACGAATACGATCAAAGCCTTGACCAACGCTAGGGGTGTGAGAGCAATTGTTTGAAAACAAAATCGGCAAAAATGGAAATCGCGATGACATCATCATTTTCTTATAGCGACCACCCCCCATAGGGCCCCATGCCTTTAGCTCTCCCTGTAAAACAGAATCTCTAATTTGTTGTCGCCATACTGTGATTACTGTCTGGTCCATCCAGGGGTTAGGATTCAGAAAAGAATACATTTACCTGCATATTTAGGCCTACATAGCTCATTGTTGTACCGCAATTTTAATCTCTTTTTCGGATGAAACTGTTTGCCCATCAATGACATTACATGTAACAGAAAAACATAATTATATAAAGGAGAAATATATTTGAAGCTCATTATGTAAATTCAAATTCAACAATGTGCATTATTCCCATTTTTTTTACTTCCACACAAATCTATTATCAGTGCTACAATGTTCAATAATGGAAATGAATTTTAATACAATTGGGATGTTGAGATTACTATAATTGTTATTTCTTTCTCTTTTAGAAGAGCGAATTCACACCTGTTATCCAAATTAGACTGAAATACATGCATTGGTCATCTTCACCAATGTCGTGGCCACACCGTGGTGGAGCAAACCAAAATGGGTCGTACCCAAGTTAACTCGTACTCATGTTAAGTTCTGGGATGTTTTGTTTAATTGATTTTGAAACAGGAATTTTTGCGAGACTGATAAATAATAATTTTGAAATGTGGATTTTCTTTCGATTAAAAGAGACATTAAAAATAAGAACATGCACTAAATGTCACGGTCTTCGAGGAACAACACTACGAACAAGATCATGCACAATTGCATAGGGGTACGAGTTGACTTGGGTACGAGTTAACTGGGGTACGACTTGACTCGGGTACGACTTAACTTGGGTACGAGATGGCTTGAGTACGAGTTGACCTGGGTACGAGATGACCCAAAATCGAGTGAACCTTTATCTAGGTACATGTATACTGTGCAGTGTGCACCATTCAGTACACTCTCAAGTCATATGTGCCATTTGTGTAGTCAACATTTTCCCCATAAAGGTATTATCATACTTTGGTAGCATACCGAAACAGAAATCTTCACATATTTACGTATAACTTACAGGGTATTAAAGATGGTGATGGTACAAACATAGTACATTTTGCCGGAAATGCTGTAATTAACCAAGAAAAGAGAAAAAACAATGACAGAAAACATTCTTGATCTTTTCAAGATAAAAAATATTGGTGAAAATATTTTTTAAATACTGTGGGCGTTTTTCACTGTTTTCTCAACAAGTGGGCACCGTAGGGACTAAACTGCATGTCATAGATGATTGTTACTGTATCCTTGATATTTTTGCTCATTAATCTGCATTTCTTTAACAAAAACCAAAGTATGATATTACCTTTAACAACATCATGATATCAATGAATCAGCCCTATGGTACAAAAATACCTACAATCAATACAGTGAAATGTCCTAAGCATGATTTATTTCAAGTAAACTATACATCATCTCTACACAGTCACAGCATTTAACCTTATTAAATGAAAAGAAAAACAAAGAAAAGACAAACTTAACAAAAATTAAGGTGCCCAAACAATCTGAAATCTGATTAAGGTCTTGAAAAAAACAAAGTTTTGAAGAAGCAAATTAACTGTACACCGTTCATGGACAACTTGATGTCCTATACAATCAGCTAATTCTAATAAAATCCATCCATAATGATATCTGTACAATATTGTATTCAAACTTACATGCATCACAAATTAACAACTGAGTCCATGATTCAAATGTCATAAATCATCAATTACACATTATTCTGGTAAATAAGACAGCTGGGTGCAAATCTGTAAAATAATTCCATGCTTGTTAATCGCTCTTCGGTCTTACATTTAAAATACAAATTCATTGGTCATAAATAAAATAAATGCAAAAATTACAGAAATGGTTTATCTAACAGAATTGAAAATTGTGGTAGAAGTATTCTCAGCATAACAGATTTAAAACTTACTTGGAAACGGAAACCTCTGTGAAAATGGTGCTACATATTCAGCATATTATGACATAAGATATAATAATAAATACAAATAATAAAATGCTGAAAACGGATAATCAACCAAAATAAGGACCTGATATATTTGATGCTTAGAGTCAGGAAGGCCTGACATTATGATCCTAGCAAGAAATTCTGTATTACAATGTATTAACAGTACATTGTGTATATCATTCCCTCTCACAGACTCAGAGTCAGAGAAACCATGCTGGGCAAAGCAATTTTGCACAAGTCAACAGTTTTAAAGCACAAGATGGGAGAACACATATTCAACTCAGGATCCCTCCCTGCTGTTGATTTGACTGCGACTTTGACCCCTCCTACTATTGTTGAAGTTCCCTTCCATGCTACATGGACGCCAAACTCCAAAAAACCTTCCCATTGGAGAGCTGTGGAGGTTTACTGGTAATTTTGCATCTCATTTGGGACTGGGCTCAGGGAGATTTGAAGAATTAGAGAATGTAAACCATCACACTGCTCAGGTTGTACAACCCTCCATGGATGACTGAAGTCAAAATTCTACACCATATTCTACCACTGCTTACATGTACATGTACATGTACATGTACATGTACATTCAGGAATTCTGAAATACATCCAAGTTTGAGTGTGCAACTGCTCCAGACAAATCAGTCGCTAAGTTAGCAAGTTCCCAAGTTTGTGGATGTCAAGCCATCACTAGAGTCATTCCTATTGAAGAAATGTCACATGATCAGAAAACCATATCACTTATTATTATTATGTATGTGGTTTGAGTTCTGGGTCAACTTCGAGGTCATACTCAGGGCACACAAAATTTAACACCTGTGTCATGCACCGTACTAACTGTAAGGTATCATTCAGCACACTTTTGAAGCTCCTGGAGAAATGCCATGATTTTCTTTTGCATACCTGCACTTTGTTTTGGCTTTGACAAATCAACAAAATAATGTATGGATCATTTATATCATAGACATAACTCACTCTTAAAGGTAGCTTCATACTTTTGTTTTTGTCGTAGGAATGCAGATTTGTGCACAAAAATATCAAGAATGATACAGTAACAGTCATTTGTGAAATTTAAAATTTTAAAATATTAAAAGAAAAAAAGGTGAAAAGCGCTCACAGTGTTTTCATCATGATCGTGAAATCTATTCATGGTCAGGTAGCAGATAAGGCACTGTACTTGTAATTTGAATAGTACCTCTCATTTAACTGCTGGCTGGCTGTTATTCTGAATTGGTTTCACCTAGTGCCTGACTTCAGCCAGCCTGTAATCCAACACGTGAGGTCAAATCGGCCAAACCGCAGAAATTTCCAAAAGTTGTCTGCAGGCGACTTTTGGAAATTAAATTTTTTCCTAAATTGATTTCTGACCCACAGCAACATTTTTGACAAAATGCTTTCACATTGATGATTACTGGTATTGTTATCTTTTTATCAATTAGGCTTTAACATAAAAATAAATCCTTTTTTTGTTTTCTATTCTTTGAGTATGAGGCTACCTTTCAGCTTAAAGGCAAAATATTTTCCTATGCACAGGTTAAGGGGAAAAAATCATATCTACAATTACATCCCACTTTGACAAAAGCTTGAAATGTCCATAGGGGTGATACTTAAAAGAAGCCTGTGCGTTCCAACGCAAATTCAAGGCCGGTAGAGCTCAAAAGAACACAGTTATCCAAATCTGCCAAGTTGTAAAAATAGATATGCAGATTGATATTTACAACATGATTATGTGGAAGCAATCTTGAATTCAAGACTTAAACAGAAGCTAAAGATCAGATTCCTTTGCAAGCTGGTCTGACTCACTGTTAGGTTGTTCTACCTCTTGTCCTCTTTTGGGCTGAGTGACCGGAATATGGCCTCCACTGTGCTTGGCCCTCTTGTGGCGAGCAAGGTCAGAGGTACGGCTGGTGCGATAGCTACACTGGTTGCACCGCATTTTTGTCCGGCTGTCATGCCGATCATGAATGTGGCGGACCAAGGAGTTAGCATTCTCGTACATGCGACTGCATTCCTTGCACTGATACACCACCTTCATCATCTTCTTCTGCGTCTGGTTACGAAGCTCTTCGTTCACAGTCGTCCTTGCACTGCTGACAACGTTCTCTGCCTCACCACTCTAAAGGAGAAAAAATCAAACAGAACAAAGATGGTTTGAGAGTGGGAGCAGTGGGTGCACACGAATAGACAATGGTAGCGAGAAAAAATTTAACCAAATGAAAGGTGTTTGTTGATAGACCTAAAAGGTCTGATGCAAAGTTATCATGACAAGAAAAGCTGAAGCCCCCAATACAGCTCAAGATGAATGCACCATGACCACAGGACTATAAGAGTCACTAAAAACTATTACAACTGGTTTGGTATTGGGCTTACTAATACAGTACTTACATTTTGATCCGAGCTTTGTGTTGTTGGCCCTTGGTCACCACTTGTTGATGGTATACAATCAGCAATAGCTGCTACACTTGGGATGTTCAGTTCTTCTCCCTCCTTATTGACTGGTATAATTAACCTTGGAATATTGTCCTGGCTTTTCACAGCCTTGGTTTTGAACAGCTGGCTTGATTTGTTCTTATTGAACCAGGTAGGATGACTGCGATTTAAATGAGTCTGCATTGTGCTGGGCCGCATGAAGCCTTTGTGGCACTTGGGACAGTAGTAGCGATAGCGTCCCTGGTGGTCTCGAAGCTCATGTTCCCGCAGCGTTGAGCTGCGGTAGAAGCCTTTACAGCAGGTACTGCAGCGGTAGCTGGCTTTGCTGTGCAGCTCTGTATGCTGCTCCAAGTGTCTGCCATGTTTGTACTCCCTGTCGCAGGGGATACAGTGGTAGCGCATGTTCTCATTGCCTGGGTGGCAGGCTTTTGCGTGGCGGATCAGTAGCTGCACGCTGCTAACTTTCTTCTGACACAGGGTACATTTGTAGTTCAGCATGGCCGGAGTCCTGCGGCGAGCAGCATTCTGATCATCAAGCTCTTCCTGCCCAGGTGATGACTGGTCTAGCACTTCATCCTTATCCTCAGTATTGGTATTTGCATAGATGTAAATCTGCTGCTGAATCTGATCATGGTCAATGGTCTGATTAGATGTGTCTAAATCAGCACCTTCCACCTGGCTGTTCAAGGCAGACTCGATAGACACGGGAAAAGGTAGCGTGACAGTTGTCTTAGTCCAGGACTCATCATCAGCGATTGAAGTCAGTCGTGAGTTGCTTGGTTCCGATTTAACCAAGTGCACTATCGTCTGACCACCTCCTTCATTCAATTGTTCTATCATGGTGGAATTGTCTCCCATTGATCCGGAGGTTAGGTTATTTGAAAATGGATTCCCTGAGGAATCATCCATCCTGACATCAACATTATCATTGTTCCGCTGATTGTTCCGCATTGTCTCAGCCATGTCAGCAATGCTACCATTCTGGACCTCATTCTGGTCATGCTGGCTACTGTGGTTTGTAATCGGCAAACCTGTGACACCTGATACCATTTCCTCCCAAGGTTGTTTGGACAAACCTTTGTCAATGTACTGCAAGTTGAGTGTTCTGGTGGCATAGTACTGGCAGCCTGAGTGGTCAACACAATCCTCTAACTTAACCATTACTTCACAGCCAGTTTGGATGGCCAGCTTGTGTGCCTAGATGATGAAATGAACGGTGTACAATGTTAAATATTTGTAGTGGTCAAAATGATTTATCCTTTCATCCACAGAGGGATAAATAAGAAGCAAACATCAGCTCATATTCAGTGTATCTGACCAAAGTCTGGCGCATACATCAAACAGATTTCTGGGGAAACAGATGTCACAACTGGATGTTTGTGAGAAATGTTCATAAAAAGGTTTCACATTTTGGAGAATTTATGCAGTCAGTATGAACTTGAAAAAGTCTATCAAGCATGCACTCTTAAATAGACTAGCAGGCTAGTCGTTGTAAGTGGCTTTGATCGTCTCTTCTTTCACGCAACTCTCGCGAAACCGCGCAAGACTCATGGCTGCGGCGAGAGTTCGTTCTCTCGGCGCGGGACCACTCGAATACAACGACTAGACAAACACGATTTCACTTTGTACACGGCCTATGGGCTCTTTAGCCGAAATTGTACGGATGCGTCTGATTGGCCAATTTTTATTAAACAATGAATATTCAATAGGCCTATGTAGGCCCACGCTACATCGTGCAGCACAGCTGCACATGATTGTACTGATTCACGTTGAATAGACAACCACAGGCGTCGCACGTCTTGCTAGCCATAATGGTATGACCTTGACAGTGATACTTTTAACTCTGGTGCGTCGTGAATTTACATGTGCAGATTTTGTTTTTATCTTCTTCGTGCATAAATAAAGAAATAAGTTATAAGTCTGTCTTACTAACTGTAGTTATAGTGTAGACCACTTGCTATAGAGAAATCATTTACATGCATTTGCCATGGGCATAATTCATTTTCATGAAGTAATGCACACATTTTAAACGGATAGATATTACTTTTGTTCCAGTTTACTACAAACAATTATTTATTAAATCATTCAACTTAAAAAGGAATCGAATAAAAAACATAGTTTGAAAATGCAGTCTAATGTAACTACCGGTAACTACAGTATAGTACATGTACTGTTGCCTTATTTGAAATTGTATATCACCCTCAAATAAAATGGACTCATCTTAACGGCCGTTTCTATGGCAACCACAATGCAAAGCACGACCCTGCGTGAATAAATGAATAATGTGTAAATCGTGTTTGGCTAGTCGTTACTTTCGAGTGGTCCCGCGCCGAGAGCCGAACTCTCGCCGTAGCCATGAGTCTTGCGAGAAAGTAGAGCAGTTTCACGAGAGTAGCATGAAACAAGAGACGATCAACGCGACTTACAACGACTAGCCTGCTAGTCTAGCACTCTTAAAGCTGAACAGAGTACCTTCTCTACGAATCAAGGATAGCTCCATGATTCATCTGAAATCTAACATCATTGTAGATTTGTAAATGTAGATGAAAGTAAAAAAAAAAGGTTTTATTACCATCTGAAATATGGAAACCCTCAACTCCTCCTTGACATATTCCCGCAGTGCTGTATTCTCAATGTACTTCATGGTGCCAAGTGTAGTCAGTCAGTCAGTCCGTACCCAGGGTGATGAATATTCACTGCATGAAGTTGAAATATTCAGATACAATCAAAACTCGCTGATGCTGCACAATCTCCTGAAAAGAAATCAAGCAAAAATACTCAGTAAAGATAACAACACAAGTTGTACTGCCCGAACTATCATTTTATTTATATAAGAAAATTTTTCTTTGATCATGTTTCATCAACTTTAAATTAATCCAGTCAGTTTCCCTTGTTTCCATTTAAACAAAATCACCAAATAACCACAAGGGAAACTTGTGAAATTTAAGTTATTGAAAAGTGATCAAAGAAAAATTTACTGGAGTGGAATTCGAACCGGCGACATCCAAAACAATGTACCAGCACTCTTACCAACTGAGCTATCCGGCCCTGTGTTGGTGGTGTCCCTAATAGTCAATTATCTTTGTTTGTTTCACAGTTACAAGCCATGAAACCACTTACATACTGCCATATCCCAAGGATCATTTAAGACGCAAGCGGCATTAGCAATGCTGCAACCTGAAAAACAGGGGATCACTCAAAGAGGATGCATCAATAACGCAGGATTAATAAATAAAATCATCACTGGAACCAGCAAAATAAAAGTTTAAATTTTGGCAGATTTGGAACTTGTAAAAAGTAGCACCACTCAAAATACCGTAGTAACTTTCATGACATTACAAACATGACAAATGTTTACTAACAATACAAACAATTTTCTACTGACTGCGCACAAATATTAGGCAATGATTTGTATGTGATTTATCTACATGAGAGGATCCCAGGCCTGCCCCTTCCTGGACTGGTCTAGAGTGACCTTGGCAGTGGCCTATGTGGAGTATGACTGAGGGAAGGGGAATGTACAAACAATTGAAAAGTTGCAGGTCGATTACAAAAAAATCATTAAAACTACTTAAATGAAAAGAAAATTCAAATGCAACAGTTAGCAGAGCAGATTTATGATGATCTATGGACAGATACGTTGGTAATGCAATTTTTCACAAGATTGTCTTTTTAAAGCCATAGAGTGGAACACCACTATTCTGTTGGTTGGCAATACATCACTTATTGTGTAAACTTGTACAATGTAAACTAACTCCTCTGCATTGTCTATGTGTGCTTGTTTTCACTGCAGCCACATTGTCAAGCATTGTTCAGTGACGAAAAAAAGTTATTTCACAAAGACCTATTAACATATAATACAGTACACATATTTCACCTTAGTGTAAACCCTTCCTTTGCATGATTTGGAAACGTCATCTTCATGTTTCACAATGATTCCTTCCTTCAGTCAATAAAAGGCTAGTAATGTCCGAATGTGGGTTACGACTAGAAATGACATACACTGTATGGCTATAGGAACTGGCTATGCCTAATAAGCCTACTGAAGGACATTTTTATCAATGTATTAAACTGCGTTAAAATATCCTTCCATCCGGCACCCGCCCCTGCAAAATGAAAGGATATGAATGCTAACCAACTAATTTTTGTTAGGGTACAGGCCAAGGCCTATTATTCTTTGGAGTTATTCTTTATAACTTTTTTTTATTAGTTTTAATTAGTTTAATTTAGGCCCTAATTAAAAAAAATTATAAAATGGCCACATCAAAGTTCAAACAATATAAACTCACACAATTTCCAATGGGTTTTGAAAATAACAATTGATAAATGATATTTTGGTGAAACATTGCAGCATCTACCGCGACTCCTAGATCGTGAATTCCCTTGAATTATCTTTTTTTCTTGATCCTCATACATTCGTTATGCTTGTGCAGTCTAATTTTTGCAATTGACCCACAACTTTTCAAGAAAAAAAAATAGATTTTCTGTATTACTCCGCTTGCCGAAATGCCGATGTTTACCTGCTGCTTGAAGTTGTTTAGTCCGCATGCACATTATTGGATCTACCATTTTCTGAAGGGGTGCAACTTGACTTCGCTGGTTCCCGCGGTAGCTGCATGCCTTGAAATGGCTCTTACATGTATGTGCACGGATACCAGTTGTTGAGGCTTTATTTTTTATTGAGGCTGGCTCCTGCTTACTGTGTGCATGTGGCATGCATGATTTTCATGTCTTCTTCAATGCGATCGTCTCGATTTAAATCAATGCACACCCCTATACAAAAATACTTTGGTCCATACTAACAAATTTTGAATGAACATCGTTCACCTTTCCTCAAGTGGAGTGGCACAGAAAGTAAATTTTTTTCTCAAAAAGTTGTGGGTCAATTACAAAAATGAGACTGCACAAGCATAACAGATGTGTGAGGATCAAGAAAAAAAGTAATTCAGGGTAATTCACGATCTAGGAGTCGCGGTAGTGTGCTGCAATCATAGAGTTAAATAAAAAACTAGAGTGTGCACTCTGCGCGTGTTGCTCGAACCATGGCCAGCGCCATTGTATTAAGGAAACAAGGGAAAACGCGCCCGTCCCGTTTCAAATTGTGCGTACATATTCTTACCCCGGTTCGTGCGCGCAGCACTGTGCATAAAATAATACGTCGCGTCACGCACAGTGCGCGCAGTTCTTCGAGTAACATCCGGGTACCGTTTTTGGACTCTACTGCGGTTGCTCAGTCACCCCAACTAAAATGGCGGCTGCGCGTCCGTGCCAGAGTGCCAAGAGCACGCACATTGAATACGAAGCGCGCATTATTTAACTCTATGGCTGCAATGTTTCACCAAAATTTCATCTATCAATTGTTGTTTTCAAAACCCATAGTGTTACGGCACCCCAAAAAGTGCTAGAACTTGGCTCACGGAGTAGGCCCCCTAGGCTAGCCTTCTAAATCTAGAAGTAGGCCTGTTGCAACGAATCTACGAATTCGACGAAACTAGATCATAAACGCCCTCTATCATCCGATTCCTAATTTCGGTACCGAATTTGCAAATCTGTTAAGTGGACTCGTTGCCAGTCCCCATCACATTGATCACTTCGTTTATGTTAAGTAGACAAAAACTATAAGACCATGCGGTCTCGGATCGGCGGTAGCGAGAAGTTTAGACCAATGCAGCGTGCAGTGCATGCTGCAGGACGTGCACCGCGACCGGTGCCCATAGATTTTTTAAAATTATTTAACCGGTGCCCCAAACCTCACAGTTTGACTGGGACCCGGTCTATTAAAAGATGGTGCTAGTGCCAGCAGAATGAACGTGAACGGACGTGAACGTGCCAGGCTGTGGGCAACGTGTTTTTAAAATTTTAGCCTCGCTGTCCACCTAAATGATTAAACCCAAGCTGTTTTTTTTTTTGTCACAAATGTAATAAACAACAACTAAATAAACCAAGGGTATGTTCACACGAGCTGCTAACTTCGCTGCTAACTTCGCTGCTTAAATATCACAGCGGGGGTTCGGTCGTAAAAGCAACTTTAGCTAAAAATCACCGAGCGTTCACACGCTAAATTCACGACTGCTAACTGCACAATCAGCGTGTGCAGAGGTCACGAAACCATTACGTCATTGGTTATAACATCGCTGATCTATCCCGGCTACTTCCGGTATTTGTTTGAGGAAAAAAAAACAAGTAAACTCCGCGAAAACAACAGCGAACAATAGCTATAAATTATGCAAAAACGACAGCGAAATGTTACAAATACGATAGCGAAAATGTCATACTCTGATTTAGCCGTAATGCCCACTCTGTCCGCGGCCAAAAATGGCCGTGTGCCCCTTTCTTTTCGGCCGTGGTGTCCCACTTAATTTGAGTTTCTCGCTGCAAAATATGTACTGACTGAACATCGGCCGCCGATCCACGGCCACGTGCGTGGTAGCGAGCGCTATGACTGCACTTGATTGTGGAAATTTCAAGATGCCGTGCTGACTTCACTGTGTAGTTTGCACGTGGTGTGCGTGATGTGTTGGGTGATCGTCGTCGCTTTCAGAAGACTTTTGCACGAGTATAAATATTACTGTTTTAGATCAAGTATATGAAAATTGTAGCTACTTGGCCAAAAGGACAAAATACCCGACTGAAATTTCCTTGATCAGGAAAATGCAATTTACGATGATTGGAACGGGACGGTCAGAATATTTTTACGGAGATCTCGCAAATAACAATGCCGTACATCGTGTACACCGTCACAGTGTTTTTGGAATCGGTGCCTTTCCGTCATTAAAATAAATGGCCTCGTCGGCCCATGCTTTTGGTCCCAGTTCCCCTAAAATGTACACATACTTAAGGCCAAAGTGCCCTAAAATCATTGAAATTTGATGTCAGCAAGGACCGAAGAAGTGACAGCTACACGAACATTAGTATTATACACACATGGTGACAGTGTATAGTGTATACCACCATGGCACAACGTGCGTGAGAGGTCGGCAATACACATCGAGCGGAAGTCATGTTTTCTCTAGCAGGTCAGTTGCGTTCATACGGAAAATCACAGTTAGCAGCGCTGCTAAAGTATCACATTTCACTGCTAACTCGGAGGAAGCGAAGTTAACTTCACAAATTTCTGCTGTTAACTTTCGGACTTAGCAGCGAAGTTAGCAGCGAAGTTGACAGCGAAGTTAGCTAAAATTGCGTTCCAACGGCCACAATTTTTCGCTGCTAACTTAGCAGCGAAGTTAGCAGCTCGTGTGAACATACCCCATTATACTGGAAATAGTGCCTTTTTAACCTGACCACGAAAATCTCTGAATCCAACAACGGATTTGAAAATCCGTCAACGAAACTGGGATTCCTAGTTTCGTCGCACCGGATTTTCAAATCTGACGATGTGAAGATTCGTTGCAACAGGCCTAGGTTGTCAGGACCCAGGAACATTTGCTTCAAGTAAAAATCTCATTTCGGAACAGTAGAAGCTAGTACAGTAGTAGGCCTAATTATTGTCTCAAAATAATCCGGTTGGGCTAAAGTACTAACCCCTTATTTATTTAGGCCAATAGATCAGCACGGAGTGATGTCATTCCAACTCACCGACCTTGGAGCCGATGAAAACAAAGATTTAAGTTGTACAGGTTTTGAGACAAAAAGCTGCCAGAATTGTTTAATCTTAATACAGGGTACTTCAAAGAAGGATATATTGTCCGAGGAAAAACTATGACTCAACAATGAAAGTCATACAGAATACAATTTCTGCTTCTTTACAAAAATATTCGAAAAACAATTCTCTACGACGGGCAGTTTGTGCATGATTTGTCCGTAGTTTGCGCCGGCTTGCGCCATCTATGATCTAACGTTACACGTTAGTTTTCATCGGTTGTCAAGTTATGAGAATGAAAGTACCCGGATGTCCGCGCTGATCTATAGTATTATCCCCCTCCTCCCCGAAACCACCATCCCCCCCCCCCCCCCCCCCCCCCCGGGGGCAGAACTTTTTACAATTTTAGCTACACTGTATGTCCGGAAACTAGGCCACAGCAAGAAACTTGTGCTTGAAAAATTGTGCGTGCACTTCTCATTTGGCATTCGCATATCCCTCACCACGGGCACGTCGTCAAGCATCACGGCACGTTTCCTCGCATTCTCACCATTTCCTTGCACCAAAAGATTCTAGAAATACCTACCAATTAACCCGTCCGTGTAGGGATTTAAATCTGCCTTGTCCGAGCCTCGAACGTGGCGTTGAACTTTGAAGATGTTTGGTACTTGGTACTGGTAGTTTTCTCTTTCTGTTGAGAACGCTCTACTCGCAAAATTGAAGTTTTTTTATTAGAACGCCCTCAGCAGTCAACATAATGAAAGTGTGATTTTTGGTGCGTTTGTTTAGCTTTCTCGAGTCGACACGAGTCAACCTCGTCCGCGTCCTCGCACTTGTTTTGCGAGGTACGTATACACAACCATTCTGGTCAGAGCTGCCCCGAGGCAGCTAAACGAACGCACCAAATATTCGTAAATCATTTTTTTATATACGTGAAACATGGAGTTAGAAATCTATTTCTACCTCCATGCGTGAAATAACCACAAGGGAAACTGAGTTTTTGTAAGTAATTGAAAAGTGAACAAAGAAAAATTGACTGGAGCGGGATTTGAACCGGCGACCTCCTGAATACCGTACAGGCGCTCTACCAACTGAGCCATCCAGCCCTACGTTGGTGGTGACCCCAATAATAAGTCAACTACTTTTGTTCGTATGGCAGTCAGAAGCCAATTAAATTAAATTAAGTCAATAACATTATTTTATGTTTTATTTTCTCATGATGACCTTCACAATCTGAAAAAAATAATCATATTGGTCAAGTATCAAAATAAAACATGGTATAATTATAGATGCCCCCCCCCCCACACACACACACAAATAGTATTAACATGGAGGTAGAAATAGATCACCTCCAATCCTCCATGGTATTAGGGTTCATGCAGTACTTTTTTTAGTCGGGTTATTTTATTGCCTTCATCATAGAGAGCTAGAATAATACTGACAGATAATGAATGGCAAGTTTGGTTTCAAACCAGCTGCATTTGGTTTTCGTTTTAATGGCTTTGCAAAATGGGAGATTTTCACGCAATCATGTGCATGGGGAACCAACAGAAAAAAACATAATGAAAAAACATATAAGAAATGGGGAGGCAAACTTGACCCACAGAAATGGTTTGGCTGCATGGGCATAGATCCCGGGGGGGGGGGGGAGCTAGGGGGGTTGCAACCCCCCCCCCCCCCCCCCCCCCCCCAGGTTTTCACTTTTTATATATATAAAAATTGAATTTGTGCACAAACGTATATGGAAGAACGACCCAGCTACACGATCAACCCCCCAGGTCTGAGGACGTGTCTACACTACTAGCTGTTTGGCCGGCAAAAATATTACGCCACCTGTTGAGTGAAAGGAACATAATCGCCACACAAAATGTATTGAGGAGGGAAAGGTCCGTCAGAAAACGTATAAAACAGCCCGAACTTTTTGTGCACAAATCAATTGAGTTACTGCTCTCAAATACCCAGATGACATCAGTTTTGCTCATGCATATGGAAATATTAATTAGCATACAAACCAAAAAACCTGTTTTTAACCCTGAAACAGTGTGAGGAAGTGGGTAAAATCACAGGCCCCATATAACAATGTCTTTTTGGCACTTGTTCAAGCCATATTACACAGAATCTTTAACAATACACATGGAGGAACCTAGTGCCATGCAATCATAGAGCTAGGAACAGGTCCTAGCTGTATGCATGCAATACACAAGCAAAATATTTGAATGAATCAAAAACCTTTGAAACCAATAAAGTATCCCAAAATAGTCATACATGTAATAAATTTAAACAAATGCAAATTAGCACCTTCCTCATTAATTGCTCATCTTCAGTTCAAACTCCATCTCCCAAAAGTCAAGCAATTCAACATGTTTTGTGTTTTATGTTGTCATGTCATCACATGCTCACCACTCCTAATCCCTTCTAAAATTATGTAAGTTCAGATGCAATAAAGTCTTTCTGCTCAATGCGCAGGAAAACTGCCGACAGTTAGCACTTTACTTTTGGCCTGTTTCACAGATGACCGTTTCTGTATGTTTCTTGATATTTTGCCCATGATGAATCTCCATTTGACAAAAAACAAAAGATGAAATCAATCATTTTTAATGTAATTATGACCGTTTCTGTATGTTTCTTGATATTCTGCCCATGATGAATCTCCATTTGACAAAAAACAAAAGATGAAATCAATCATTTTTAATGTAAATTATTACATTAAAAATGATTGATTTCATCTTTTGTTTTTTGTCAAATGGAGATTCATCATGGGCAAAATATCAAGAAACATACAGAAACGGTCATCTGTGAAATTCCCAGTCCCACATGGTGCCCACTTTTTGAGAAAAGTGTGAAAAACAGCCACAGTATTTTTAAATCTTTTCGAAAGATCTTTGATCTTTCAAAGATAAAAAAATTGGGTCAATTCGTTTTCATCTTTTCTGGATAAATACCGCATCAGACAGAATAATTTTAAAGGTAGTATCATACTTAATTTGTTTTTTATCAAAGAAATACACATTCATGGGCACAAATATCAAGATAGATACCTTAACAGTCATCTGTGAACATTTCAGTCCCATACGGTGCCCACTTTTTGAGAAAACAGTGAAAAACGGCCACAGTATTTCTTAAGTCTTTCCTCTTTTAAAAGATCAAAAAGATTTCCGGTCGTTGTTTTACTAATATCTGGATAAATACACCATTTAAGGCGGAACAATTTTAACGGTATGTTTCTACCAGCACCATCTTCATACCCTGCAAGTTATACGTAAATCTGTGAATATTTCTGTTTTGGTTTCTTACCAAAGTATGATACTACCATCACCATCTTGATACCTTTATATAAGTTATACTAGGTAAATCTGTGGAGATTTCTGTTTCGGTATGCTACCAAAGTATGATATAGTAACTTTAACACAATTATCATTCCTTTGCCACATCATTCTTGTATAAAATGTGAACACATCAGAGACAGACATGGACAAAAATGGAAGAATAACAAATTAGAGCTATTGTACAGGTTCAGTCTTTTTATTAGTTCTTCATACAATTTTCATTAAGGCACCATGCTAAAAAATACTACCCATGATCAAGCCTGTCATAATTATTTGTCGTTCTTTTCGGGTCAATTATTCATCATTCTTACTGAACTTTGTATTATAGAAGAATGGACACACAGATACGCATGATTGGGGTCACTTCTATATTAATTTATCCTGATCCACACGTTCAAATAATGACAAAATAGTATACAGTTTTCATTGTGTTAGAGGTACAGTTCCCTTTGAAAACTTTTTGCCAGTATGAACGTTCAGTTTTATTTTCAGTCTTAATTTCCTTTCAGAGCTACACATATGACTCTTTACTTTCTTTTCCCCTTGACTTTTGACGTCTTCATGACTTTCCCTCCAAGTACCTTGCCTCTTTTTCCTTGAACAGGGCCTTTCCCTGCACGGAAGCCTTTTCTGGACATTTGGTCTTTACTGCTAAATTTTGATTTTCTGTCAATATTTCTCCCAAGAGCTCCAGATTTCTTGTCGGCCCTCATATGCAGTTTCTTCCCAAAGCCTCTGGGATCTTTGGATGAATTCCTGTCTTGACTGTCCTGTCTGCGGGAATTGCCCTTTGTGCCTTTCCTTATCTGGTCAGCAGGACTTCTTCTTGATACCTTGCCACCAAATCTTGATTTCTTCTCCGGTATCCCACTTCTAGACTCATTTGATTTTCTTTTGGGCAATCTCGGTGGATGCTTGGTTTTGGGGAAAAGTGCTGTTGGTAAAAAAGAAAAAGAAAATTTTGTAGATGTTACTGTACAACTTTACTTGAGCATGCTATCTACTGTAACTTGATAATCACAACTAAATACACAGAATTGTTTGTTCTGATGTAGGATGTGTTGTACATGTAGATTCTGTATCAGTTTGTACAATGAAATGGAATGTTGATCCAAAGTGTCTTTTACATACAATAAGAGTCACCTCTTATTTTGTGTTCTCCTCGCAAAAAACCCTCAGATTCTCAAAAGTCCTTTCCTTGATTCATATGAAGCATCTTAAGTTTCTATGACCAACAGTTAAGGTTCATAAATGAAACACTTGTGTTTTAATAAAATTCTCCCCAGTGGTGGAAATATAAGAACTTCAAAGATGAGATGATGCAACATAAAGACGTACCTGGGTCTGGTTCTTCTCCAACTTCTTGTCGGTAGTATTCCGTGTCATCATCGGGCTCCTCCTCCTCATTTGCTTCTTCTTCTTCTTCTCGAAAGAAATTTTACAAAGCAAGGATACATTAAAGCTACCAAAGGTAGGGAAAAGCCAATGAGCCTTTTCAATCTCTAATCCAAACCATGGCCGAAGACCTAATAACATCATTATCAGCCATGATTTCCTGATTCTGAAATCCTGTGTATTGAATGTCCATCTAATAGCGTTCCGCACTTGCGCTAAAAATAGCACACTGGATCTCAGACAAACATTGCAAACGTGTGTGGGTGTGTGCTTGTGCATGCATGAAGTTTGTCTGACATCCGGGGATTTTGGACATACACGCGCTGGCTAAATCACTTGTGTGACGTCATTAGTGCGGAGCGCTATTCAGTGGACTGTACACCGATCAGCAGCACTCGATTATCATTTTTTGTGGAAAATTAACAAGTAACTCTGGAATTATTCGTCATCTAGTAATGCACCATTGGATTGCGCAAAAAAAAGCCAAGGAGATAATGGCTCAAACCTTGAAAACAATGATAATACAGTGGAAAACCACTATAACGAACATGGTGGGATGCACAGATATTGTTAGTTATTATTAGTTGTTTGTTATACTGATTTAAAGAACCATATTGGGTATGGATTATTGTACACAAAAATTGGGAGTGACGGATGATGTTCGGTATAGCCAAATGTTTGGTATACCAGTGTTCGTTATAATGGCGTTCCACTGTATAGCTTTTTTCTTTCTTATCACCTTTCGATTTCTCTTCCTCTTTCTTCTTGATTCCATCCAGCGACTTTTTCCTAAACAGGTAAAAAAGGGAAGACATGGCTCATTATACAAGGACAACTCAGAATAATGTCAAGTGAATGCACACTGCAAAAAAATCAAAGTGGCAAATTATACAAAATTGTTGGTTTATTCTTCAAAAAGACAAAAACTTGGCAAGTTCCTTACTTGTGATCCTCCTTGCTTTTAGTTTTGGCATCAACATTAGCCTTCTGGAGTTTCTTGCGTTTCTCTTTGGCTTTCCTGAGAAAGAAAGGATGGAGACAAATTCAATGGTATTTCAGCAATGACATATCAAATGAATCAGTGGTTCGCAGCACTGCTAGTGTTGCATGCATAATTGCATATGATCCTTAGTATACAGTGGTATGTAAGTGATTTCACTGGCCAACGAACAAAAATAAATTGACAATATGGGACACCACCAAAACAGGGATGGATAGCTCAGTTGGTAGACGGACGGTATTCCGGGAGACACAGGTTCGAATCTCACTCCACTCGATTTTTCTTTATTCACTTTGCAATGTCAATGGTATTTTGGTAAAATATGACTAGATTAACTATGGAATAGTGGAGATATAAAAACAACTAAAAGATAAAGTTCATTCAAAGAGTGTACCCACATGTTTTGCAGTCGCAGGGCACGGGCCTCAGCCACCTCCAGTGGTGTCTTCTGAACTACAACGATTTAGAAGAAAGAGAACATTACAAATTATCTAGAACATGGGCCTTCAATAAGAGGCAGGATAGAAAAGACAACGATTCATTCAGGTGATTTCTTTAATCTCTTTTCTGGGAGGATTCAGAAAGAATATTTTAAAATGTCATGTAAAAAACATGAAACCCACCAGTTACATGTAACTAATATTTTTCTAAAGCGGAAAGAAGTGGAAGGAATTAACAAAACTGTCATTATGAAAAGAAATCAGGTTTTTAAAGCAAACCATGATATTTTTGTACTAGAGAGATACAAATCACTAGTAAATCAAATACATTCTTTACAAGAGTAATAAATTCCAACCGTAACTTTTCATACAGATTTCCATGGCCTTTCCTGTGTAAAATTTCGAAGTACAATAGATCATAGATCCAGTTCTAGGTGTTGTGAATTTCATGGTACCTTACATGGAGGTGAATAAGATTTTTCAGACATTATTGGCCTTCTAAATAAAGAGGTATTTGTGACATATGTCATCAGAAAATCAGAAGGTTGTGTATGACTGGTATGAGTGCCTTAACGTACCAAACTGATGGTAGATAACTTCCCCCTCACACATTCCTTCCTCGATCTTCACCATCTGTAGTTGCATCCTTGGACCGATCTGTGGTCAAGAGACAAAATGACTTGAAATGAGTCCAATAACGGACTTTGTTGAAATACATCTCCAGTTTTTGTTGAAGCCTCTTTTTCTGAATGTATTTTGCTTGGCAAATTATGATCAATGTTTGAACTACCTCCACGAGTCTGATTGCGCTCTTCTGTGAAGCCATGTTACCCCTGCTGGACATCATCTGGGGCACAGTCACTTCATTGTGTGGTCCATCCTGCTCTGCCTCACTTTCAGACAACTGACCGGCACTGAAAACAAACCAAACAGTTCAAGGGTAATTTATTCAACCACATTAATTGAACATTTCAAGGATGGTAGAAAACTAGCTAGATATCAATGCCGTCCTTTGTTAAAATTACCTTAACAATTTGAGGTACTTTCAAGGATCCTTATAGTCTATTTATTCTATCCTGAAGAAGAAATACTTACTTGACAAAGAAGTCGCTGACATCCTTGTACCGGCTCAAGTCGGGCACCTTGCTCTTAAGGAGTTTCTTGACACTGCGGCTAATTCCAACTGGAACAAGCTTGATGGAACTGACAGGAATATAATGATTTCAAAGAATTAATCTTATAGACAATGAACAGTGCAAATATAATCAGCATTGAGCAAATTTCACAGATATGAAACAGGTTCCAATTACACAAAAGCCACAACCTCTAAATGTTAATGGACCAGAAACTTAGAGACACCCTACCATATGTGGCTTCAAAGCTGCTTACTTCAGCTATGTTAACTAAGGTTACAGAACAAAGACTTATTTTCTTTGACTTACTAGTGTCTAAACTCAATCAGTTGGGTTTCTGGATCATAGTTGAAAAGCACACAGCGCCGTATCTTATTCACACGAACCTACAACAACAAAAAAGACAATGTATGGTGTGATTGAAAGTCAAAGCAGGACTTGTCCTTGCTTTAGTTTTGAAGTTGAAAGAGAAAATAACAAGCAGAAAATAACCTGTTTTTACTATTCTTCTCCATTAGTACTATACCCCAAGAGCCTTATCATGTTATCATAGGGGGAAAAGAAGGAGAAGAAAAATATTGAAAAAGATCAATAATATGTGAAACCGAGAATTTTTCTAATACTTCTCAAACCATAAGCCAGATATCTCCCTAAATCCCACATATTCATTGCTTGTGTAACATTTCAATCCAACATTTTTGGCATTGCAGCCAGCAGACATTCGTATATCTGCAAACAAACACACTATGTGGCATTCATATGGCACACCAACCCAACGCCACTGTGGCTAGAAATGTATCAAAATCTAATGAATCTGAATCTGAATATCTACGATGCAGGGACCTACTGGGCATAAACGCATCGGGTGAGAGAGGGCGCAGGGATGATTAGAAGGTTCTGTCAATGGCCTTCTTGAATGAGTTTGTTGATGGCGAGTTGATGACAGTGTCACTCAGGTGTTTCCATTCGATGAACAAGAACAAGATCTTGTATTGTTCAGTTCGTGCTCTTATTGGATTGTAGCACTTACTGTTATTTGTTACTAGGCTCTCAATAATATTTGTGGCGTCAAAGTTTTCAAATTGTTTGGCACGGATACGTTGTCTGGATTTTATAGGTTGAGCAAAATTTTGGATTGGGAGAGCTGGCACCCCCCCCCCCCCCCGACCACTTTGAAGAAGAGGGTTAGTTTGAGGTTCCTTCTTCTTTCCTTCAGGCTTGGGAGGTGGACTTCCCCTTGCTTGTTTGTGATGAAACCCTCATCATTAGGGATATGCTTCCACCATACAAATCCAGTGTCTCCACTAGAGAATTAAGAGCTAGCACCTCTACTGGACTAGTCATACCAAAGTGCCGCACTGACAGGTTTAGTAAATCCACCATACCCTCAATTATTCGCATTTTAAATTCATAAATGCCTGGGCAGTTTTTATTTTTTTATTGTTTTTATTGTTACTTAGTTCTTAACTTCTTAATCCAGCAGTAACTTGATTTCTTTTAAATATCTATAGGGTTTATTAGTCGATGTCAACAATACATTTTTATTTTGCTAATATAATGTAATATCTAGACTATTGTTAATGTTGTGTCCCCTTTTAAAACTTATTTTAGATTGTCTGTATCAATGTGTTTTGTAATTGGCTTTTAACTATAGATTTCCCTTTTCGCTTGAATTTTAATGTAACATCAAGTCCATTGTCTTTGTTATGTTTGTCTGTATCCATGTGTGTTGAAAGTCAATTGTCATTCCTTGGCCTATGTCAGTATTTTAAACGTATTTGTCTAATGTGTCCTTAATGGTTAATTAATTAATTTATTTTTACTGCTGTTCACATGTGCAATTCAGTTTTTAACTGTCGTATATGTTTTTTAATAAACCATTAATAATAATAATAATATCTCTGGACACATAGTTTCCTGTGATGAAGCAAACTGTTCTCCTTTGGACACTTTCGAGTCTATATGTCCTTTTGCAGATATGGATCCCACACTGCAGCACCATATTCAAGGGTAGATTTCACTAATACCAGATTTCACTCTTATTTAGTATCGGCTACAGGTCTCTGAAGGGGCACAGACCTGATTCGGACTTGGAATCATGGAGCCAGTGAAGCCTCATACAAGGTTACAATGTCTGGACTTGTCAGTCCTACGTCCTTAAAAATCTTTAACGAGGCAGAAAGTCAGGATCAGCGACCTTACCTTCTGTACATTGATAGAAGGAAACATGTTCTGAAGCACTGTGGCTGCCAGTTTGAGGTGAGGCACATCCTTGTTGAAGTTGTTGAGTACAAGGAGAGGGTGGTACCTGAACTGAGAGGCATACATGTTGGGTCTCTTCAAGGAAGATACAACATCTTTGGCCAAAGCATACTAAATAATTAAAAAAAAAACCAAAATGTCAAATATTAATGCAATTTCATAAGCTGGGTCAAGGACTTGGAGACACTTTTGCTTACCATATTTCAATACAGTCAACAATCAAGAGGGAAGGAAGCAATGGAAATGATGAAAATAAATAAATAGAAATTCTAACTTAAAAGTAGATGACAAGATGGCTACAATGATTGGAACTTAATTCTTAAAAAGAAGACAAAAACCTCAAACTTCAAAAACTGAGCTTACCTCTTTCACTTTAAATGTGATGGTTGGACCTCGTGGAATTTTGATGATTCTCTGTTCAAGGGGAAAGAAATGATTTTCGAATTATCAAAGGACAGTTGTTATTATAAATGACACTTAAGCGTATTCAACGGAAGCAAAGTGAAGTGAAACAAGATAACATACCATATTTGTGCCAGTGTCTGTTTTTGTAAACACCATGAAATGTGTGACGCCGAGAGGACTAGCTATGCTGACAAAATCCTTCAAGACATTCTTCTTTCTTGCCTGATTAGGAAAATTACAAAAATAATTTTAAAGAAAATTACAATTCTCTGTGGAAGGATGAGGCATTTTCTAAAGCATACAGTTTATCATAGGATTCTCTACAACATCTGAACTATTTGTGGTGTTAAGCAAACTGCCCTTGTAGCTACATGTAGCTATTATCAGTTTCTGAATGAACTGACATGTCATAAAAGTAAATACACTACAGAAAAGTCTGAAATTTGAATTTTGTTAGGATAGGAAGGTGCCACTTTTCATTTGCAAAAGATACTTCAAGTGGAAATTAAAATGTCCTCACAAACATTTTAGGGGGCATCAATCTGCAAAGCCCAAGCCATCAAAGGTTACAGCCTCCATGGTAAACTACCATGACTGAAAAAACATTAACTCTAAATTCGTATTCAACTTTTTGACCTCATGCATTTAAACATTCCACACGGTGAACATACCGTTTATCATAGCCTTGTAAATAATTGAGCAAATTTTCAAGATCCAAATTTAGACAACGTACTCTGAGACTTGCTGCTGTGTATGGTTCCATCGTTCGTCTGGTATCCAGAAGTAACCGTAACACATTCTTGCCAACTGTGCCTCTGTGGAACACAAACGTGTGAGGGGCCTTGCCATATTCACTCTCAGCAGTCACCAGATTCTGTTTAGCCTTCTTTTGTGACTTTCCCTGCATGGTGTAGAAAAAAGGCAACAAAAAGAATGTTTGTTCACACTTATTTACTTTTTCAACTGTCTTGCAGCACTTACATGTAGTAAGTGAAGTTAACCAACTATGTGAGGTGTACCGGTAAGTGCAAATAACGCTTACACACTGTACAATGCTGTACAAGTACATTCAACAATGAAAACTTGTTTAATTTGTCTTCTTAAGCCAAAATTATGGGAGAAAATATCCCAGTTACTACTTCTTCTTCTAGAAATGCTAGAACTATTACTATAATCATCAAATAACCACAAGGGAAACGGACTGAATTTAAAGTCATTGAAAAGTGAACAAAGAAAAATTGACTGGAGCGGGATTTGAACCGGTGACCTCCTGAATACCGTACAGGCACTCTACCAACTGAGCCATCCAGCCCTACATTGGTGGTGTCCCCAATAGTCAATTATCTTTGTTCGTTTGGCAGTCAGAAGCCATGAAACCACATACACACCGCCATACCCAGGGATCATTTCATCGATACGTGCAGCAATGCTGTCAGGCCTCTGACATTAAATTCAGTCAGAGTGGTGTCATGTGGTATTTTAAGTGAATGTACAATAACATGAATAAGTAAATGCGCCATTTTTAAAAATCTGAATGGAAAATTTGTCACTCATGGAAAAGGAAACAATGGCCAATCAAAAAATTATTGTAATTATTCAATGAGTTTCTTCAAATCAAAAAATGTCAAATGATTAGGTTGTAAAATCCAGGTGACAAAAAGGAACTGTGATTTGTCTTACAGCACAGTGCTGTGTCTGAGTCCGGCCAGTACGAGTCCGAGACCGAGACCAAGTCTGAGTCCAGGCCATTCAAGTCAGAGTCCGAGACCAAGACCGAGTCAACACATCTGAGTCCGAGACCGGCATGCATAATATACATAATAAATCAAAATCACACAATTTGTTCATTTTTTCCCCAAAATAACAAAGACAACAAGTTTAAATATTACTGGTTCAAATCGTAACAGCTTAGAAATAAGCGGCGGGTAAAGTCTGAACGGGTTTTATAGTAATTTCACAAGCATTGTTTGGGTAAAAATTGTTACATTTTTCACAATTTTTAAGAGTGTTGCTGTAACTAAATAATTGAATGCAGGCTTTACCAGAGTTGAGATTCTCATGAAGAAAATGGAAAAAGCTGAAATTTGCAAGCGTGCAGCGCAAAGCCCTTCATGGAGTGGGCCCTTATTGTAAAAGTCTTACTGAAAAACTAACCTTTTTATACATTTTGTTATAATCGTTTAATCGATCAAGAGTTGTTTATCAGTTGTGGTTTGTCATGTGTTACCAGTTTTTAAAAGTAGTTTTTGCAGTAAGAAGAAGTCTTTTGACATTACAAAAAGATACAGGTTTTGCAGTAGAAGTAAAATTTGGCAAACTCAGAACTGGTCAAATTTGGCGGTCTTGAGCCGCGCCGGAATGGCCCCCAAGTCATTGAGTCATATAGCCCGAGTCGAAGTCCGAGTCATGAACCTCCAAGTTCAAGTCCGAGACCAAGTCCGGCAAAATCGGTCTCGAGTCTCACAGCTCTGTCTTACAGACTTACGGTACACTGTTTTCCAAGGCATTGAGCAGGTAATCTATCTCTTGAAAGGACAGGGCCCATAAAAATTAACTGGGAAGCCATGAATCGCTTCATTAAACGGCATGTAAGCAGCAGACGACAAGTCGACCTGTCTCACCAGACGGGGCCTTTATTCAGCGCAAGTTGAGAACACGGGAAAACTACAAATTGCTTTGATACACAGTATACAGTGGTCAACGTGTCTCACCAGATGATGAGTATATCGTGGCAACGCTTCGTGTGTCAGAAGTCTAGGCACCCGGCAGGCAATCACTTCATTGGTTTCCTGCTCATCCCTTATGCAAGAATGCTCAGTCTAAATGGGGACCAGTTTTGTATGTCACAAAATTAACATGTGCAACTGCATGTCGCGTCGGGTGCCCTAAAATTAGACGCACGAAGCGCTGCTTCGTTGGTGCTCGTAATATGGCGACGTCCACTGTCGGCATCAATTCCACAACCTGGGATTTTTACAGTGAAATACACGGGAAATTGTACAGTTTTGAAAACTTTAAGGGGCTGGTGTGAAAAATCAAAGTCTGAGGAATACGAAAGTGTAAATGAAATTGTCCAGTCTTCTTTATTTGAGAAGATATTGAAATCGAAAGTTGGTGACAATTCTGCTCTTTGGATCTCGTGCGTTTAAGTCATGCGTTGAAGTAGGCCTGTAAATGGCGACCAGAGAGAGACAGATTTGAAAAGAGAGCCATCTATAGCCCTATGTGTCACAGCGAAATATTCCCCATATTTACTGTAACATGGATGGGAACAGTGCCGTGTGTGACAAGTGCCGCACTGATTGGTCAACGCGCAAGGCAGTGCTTGTGACGTCACGGAAACCATAAGCTGGCTCAACTCGTTACAAACGCACATGGTGTACGACTACGCAACGATCAACGGTCGGCTGTACAACAACTCCAGTGACCATGCAATTCTATGCATATTCATGTGGCGCTCTCAGTATACTCAACCAACAGACCCAACACACGTTGCTATAAATATTCAACGACCTAACAATCACACTCAGATGGAGGCGCGGTTTCACGGTAAAATGGCAACAAAAATACAGCTGACCAAAGTTCAAATATGACCGCGGAGTAAGGTTGCATGGTTTTTCGGTATTACCGAGTAGTGGCGGTTTAAAACAAAAACCAAAACCGAACCAAAGCTTTTTTTAAATACCGAAATACTGGCAAGGTCGGTTTAGAAAAAGAAAAAACCACGGTATTGTAAGATTTGAAGAGCCCTACTTGTTATTTTTCTGTTGGCAACTGCCAGATTGTAAACTAAATGGAGATAAGATCTTAGAGATCCCTTTGTGTTTGCAGACAAAAGAAAAAGTTTGTGGTTTCTGGTTTCTTGACCCAGAAATCTGAACCCAGCTTAACAAAAGACCTGTCAATTATGTATAGAAGATGTGTAGACACAGCTGGAGACAGTTCATGAGTTGCAGACATAATAGGGTGTGTGGGAAAAGACCGTGAATTTATTCCAGGGAAAAAGGTTGGTGACCCTTTCATATAAAAGCTTCGTCCAATAATAATGCTTGGCTGGCTCTCACGATCAATGTTATTGGTGGTCACTGCATTTTGTGACAGCTGAACTTGCCACTGAGAAGTTTGCACGTGGTCAGGCAAATCGCTGGTCCCATTTAATGGGTTGCCAATCTATGTGGTATATTGTTGGGCACCAACCAAGGAAGGCAAAGTAAACATCTTTCGTGGTTGATGCATGTGTGCACTTTGTGCAGACTGGACGTAGATTTGGCTTAACTTTATCCATTTTTGCCGATAAAAATGCAGATACTTGATTTGGAGTCTTATTTCCATGGAATATACCTGGCTCGAGAAGTAAATAAATGCAAACGGAAGGTAGGAAAATTGTCTCCGTGGCTCCGAAACTGTTCCTAAACTTCGATTATAATAAAACAAGAAAAAACACGATCCTCTGGGTGCGACGTCGGACGATAAAAAAAAGTTATTCATGGTTGAACGATGTTGTTTCAAAGCTATTGAATTAAATTCCTGCCAATAAAAAACATTTTGTAACATTTCTTAATCTTAAGATTGCCAAGAAAACTAGCGGCTGAACCACTCACGATCTATGACACACTCCTGTGGGTGTCCGATCACAAGATAAGATGACGTAATTTGTGCTTTTAGAAGTTGCCGGTAATACCGAATACCGCGGTTTTTTTGGAGCCGGTATACCGGCTAGGCAAAATTGGAAAACGTGCAACCCTACCGCGGAGTCCGTGAGTTCTCGAACGTTGGGTGACAACACAACAAAAATGTCAAAAGGTCGAAGAAATGTACAAATATGTACGTTTTTGGTACCATTCGAAAGATCGTAACGAGGTCTGTTGAAGTGTCACTGATTCGAGTGGGCGTTGCTGAGTATGTGCCCATGTGCGTCAGTTGTATTTATGAAAACTTCCTTTTTTGGTCAGTGTGATGACGTCACATAATGAGATGATCGTGACGCCCTCTTGCGGCCGTTTCGTGCCAATTTGTGTAAGGGATTTTTCACTGTGCTGTAAATGACGGACAATATTTCCAAAGAAAAGACTTCAACTTCGAGGATTTTTACAGATTATAATCTGGAAGTGTCCAGTTGAAAGTTAGTGGAGTTATTTTCTGTAATTTTATTTCGTTTTTGTTTTATAGAAGTTTTCCCGTTTTCCTATCGGAAACCGATAACTGACAGGCCTATTATTTTAGTACTAGGGCCTAGTAGGCCTAGGCCTAAAAAAGCTAATACACATCGAATGCAGCGCGCAGCAGCAGCAGCCAAACTCACATCTGCTGCCACTGCCACTGCCAGTGCTGGTTCATTAACGACTTTACATCGTTACAGAACTCCTGGTTCTATGTTCGGCACAGTTCATACTCACCTTCTTTTTCCTTGCCATGTCGTTCAGTTCTAATACTTCGGCTGTAACTTGTAAGTTTGGACAAGATTCTTCAGCTTTTTCAGCACAACCGAAGGAAATCACACTCGACGCTCACACGTGTTGTTGCAGAGAAAAATTCGTAAGAGCGCCCTCATCGTCAACGATTGTCAGTACTGGGGGCGTGTCAATGAAGGGAAAGGGGGGAGGGGATGGGTTGGCCATAATCCCCTCCAATATTTGATGTGGGGGATGGCTTGTATTATCACCCCCCCCCCCCCCAAATATTTTGAGGTTGAATGGCATGTAAGTTTATTGTATATAAATATTACATGATCCTTGTTTTTTTTTTAGTCTTTGCAGGGAATTTATACTACACCTGCAGGCGCGGTTCTAGAGTCAAAATTTTTGGGGGGCTAGAAGAGCCATTATTTTGGGTTCTTAATACTCGCTTCTGCTATGTCTTATTAGGGGTCGAAAAACATGCGCATTATAGCCCACACAACGCGTTTTTATGTCATTGGCGCTTAATAACTGAAAAAATTCAGTATTTTGAAGAATTTTTTTTTCACTTGCATTTTTTTTGGGGGGCTAGACAAAATTTTGGGGGGGCTACATCCCCCCCTAGCCCCCCATAGAACCGCGCGTGTACACCTGTATGTTTAATTCGTCTTAATATCGCTTTTAAATGCTCTAAAATGCAACTTTTCCACGTTTTATTAAAAAGTCCCTGGTTTGGTGGGGGGTATCCCACCTCCCACATCCTCCCTCGCATAGGACACCAAAATCACCAATCACCCCCCCCCCCCCAATCATGAAAAGAAATCGACACTTATGAAAGTCACTGTTTCCTCAAAATTCGGCACCGTATAGTACTGACATTTTCAGTTAACTATTACTGTATCTTCCTTGATAGTTTTGCTCATTAATCTGTATTTCTTGACAAAAACCAAAGTATATTATCTTTAAGAAACACTTGAAATCCAAATAAATCATAAGTTGATATCTTTTTGATGTCACTGGCACTTAAAAGGTACAATACAGGATTGGTAACATTCTCAAACAGAAATGTTCACAGATTTTCGTATAACTTTCAGGGCATGAAGGTGGTGCTGGTAGAAACATACTGTATGATATTTCTGCCTGAAATGGTGTATTTTTATCCAAAATTTTGTAAAACAAATTAGACTAAAAACAGTTTTGAACTCGGGGCAAGATCAAAACCATTCTTTGTTTTTGTAAGAAAAATTTAGTCTGGTTTTCACTATTTGAGCTCAAATTTTCACAGGTTTGTTATTTAATGTACACTTATGCAAATTAGGCTTGCCCTTCACCACTGTGGTGTCGATTTCTTTTCATGATTGGGGGGGATGATTGGTGATTTGGTATCCTATGCGAGGCAGCAAAGCGACCGAGTGGAGGAGACTGTGGGAGGTGGGATACCCCCCTACCAAACCAAACAGAAGAATTAAACAGTATAAATTCACTGCGAAGACTTAAAAAACAAGGATCATGTAATATTTCTATACAATAAACTTGAATGATATTCAACCTCAAAATATTGGGGGGGATGATAATACACGCCATCCCCCCACCTCAAATATTGGGGGGGGATATATCCCCCCATCCCCCCTGGGATCGACACCCATGCCCTTCCCCGACTTTGGATTCGATTCACCCCGCTGACCCCAGCTAGCTCGGTGGCCTAGCAGTATGGCATCTGCAGTGATCTGCACTAGTAATTAGCAGGAGATCTAAGTTCGAATCCCACACGAGCCAGCACTTGACTTTTTCACATGCATTCAGAAGCACTGAGTATACAGTGTTCAACCACGTCAGTGAAGGGCAAGCCTAATTTGGATATAATCTTTTTCCCTACCAAAATCATTTTAATATTCATGATTAATGTACACTTGCTGACAAAGTGTGAGTGCTGTTCTGTGACCTTTACGTATAATAATGGTAAAGGTCACAGAACAGCACTCACACTTTGTCTGATCCAGCACATACAGGAATAGATAAACTTGTGAAAATTTGAGCTCAATCGGAAATCGGAGTCCCAAGAAAATAGCAAAAACCTAACTCAATTTTTCTCATAAAACATAAAGAATGGTTTTGATCTAGCCAAGATCAAAAATGTTTTTAGTGTTTGGTTTTACTCTTTCTGGATAAATACACCATTTCAGGCAGAAATATTTTGACAATAATTATGTTTCTACCAGCACAGCATACCCTGAAAGGTATACATAAATCTGTGAACATTTCTGTTTTGGTTTGTTACCAATGTTGTACATGTACATGTATATGGTATTTCCTTGGAAATCTTTTACACTTTTCAGTTTTTGAGTGTAAATTTGACTATCAATGGAATGGGCAAGTATTCTCAGAAACACTGTTTTTTGGTAGCTTGGAGTCATTATTACCAGCATCCACAAGCCTCAACCCACTAAGATACGAGTAATTGTATCAAATTTGAAAATTACTTTAAATTCAGTCAGTTTCCATTGTGGTTATTTGATGATTGTATAAAATTCTAAACCAAACATGGAACAGATATATAGAAACAGACGTATTAAGGATCCACACGCAAAATTCCTGAAGTTTAATGGAAACTTGACCTGAAGATATCAACATGAGAACAAGACCAAAGTAAGAAACACTACCTAAAACAAATGAGACTTACATCATTTGGGGTTTTAAGTGCATTATTTTCCATCAAATTAAACATTTATACAAACGCACAAACAAAATGCCACTTTACATATTGCTGTTTGTTGGACAAATTAGTTATAAAAGGAGAAAATGATCATTGTGACCACTTCGGAACAAGCAGCCACATGCTGACCCATCACAGCAACCAACTTGGCCATTCAGGGTAGCTGACCCATATGAGAAATCAAATCACCAAAGTGTGAAAACAAAAAAATGCATACCATAAATGTCTTAGTATTTAAATTCCGGGGAAAAGTAAGAACATTTATTTAGTACACATATACGCAAAACGGCTTTTAGTAACTACCGGCAACTTAAAGGAAACACCGTTTTGAAGGAGTTTCTTCCACAGACACCAAATTATACATTCAGGGGAAGTTTAAAAGCCTTCTGGCATTTTTGCAGCCGTATATTGACACAATAACATTGCAGAATGCATACCCAATTTCTACTTCAAGTTGTGGTTGCTAAGGTGTTACCCATCAAACAAATATCTAAAGAAAGAAAATAAACCAAGAGTGGCTGCCAGTTACTATAAAGAAACCTGGCTCTCTCAAAGTTGTTAAGTTTACAAAACAAAACTACTCCCAAAACAATTTCACAAATTATACTTGAATTATCCCATTTCCAACCAATCCTCCCCCCCCCCCACAAAAAGAAACTTGTCCAGTTTATGCACAGGACATTGTCTCAACAGCTCATGGATAATTTGGTTAATGCGAGTGCTTCACAAGCCTTTCCATTTTTAAATCAAAATACCACTTCCAGGTCTGAATGTACCAGGTTTACAGCTCAATCTGACATCAAAAGCAGTCCATAGTTATGACACTGCAAAGTGAACAAATTAACCAATTTATAATCAACCTACAAATTGGCTGAAGACTGTTTTAGCATGTGCTGTACTTAATCAGCCATTACAGGTCCGATGTCAGATTCACATTGTAAAAGTGAATTGGCTTTCCACCCACTTTATCTGCAATAATTCTACAAGTACACTGGGTAACCATTCAGTCATCTTGTCACACAGCATTCACCTCTGGAGTGTATAAGATGTTTCTTTGAGCATTTCTTTTGGGGCCTGGGCCCATTTAAACCCTTTTTAATTTCCCTCTGGAAAATACTGAACAAACAAACCAGCACACCATGTTGGTTAGTACAGGTTGGCAAAATCAGATTTCGTACTCTGGAGAGGGATTTCAAATTCGGCCGAAAATTAGACCTGCCGAGTACTGCTAGAAACATTAACAAGTGCCAATAGCACAAGTCCTAAACTGAGCAGTATTTGCAAGTCTGAAAGGACCATTTGATATTTATTTATACAAGGTCTCTGGGCAGTATCAAGATTTGTGACTTTCCTTTGCGCAAACCTGTTTTCAAGCTGCAGTCTGGATGTTTTCATCTTGCATTACAAGCCATAGCCAGGCAAGTCTTGAGACCTTTCCTTAATACTGTCACGAGAACTTGTGAAAACCTAAATAATTTAATTGATAAAAGCAGTTCTTTTTTTTTTAGTAAGAGTCTTTGGGCTCAATGAGTTCAGTTTATAACTCATCCTTGTCATATTCATCTTCTCCACCATCATCACTAGGTGGGGCTCCACCACCTGCTCCCTCATACAATTTACTGACAATTGGGGTGACAATATCTTCCAATTCTTTTTTGTGTGCTTCAAAGTCTTCCTTGTCCGCGTCCTGATTTGCATCTAGCCATTCAATATGCTCATCAAGTGCTGTGTTCAGTGTCTCCTTCTCCTCTTCTGACAGTTTCCCGCCCAGCTTTTCCTCATCCTTGATCTGGTTTTTCAATGAGTAGGCATAGCTCTCGAGTTCGTTCCTGGCTTCGACTCGTTCCTTCACCTTCTTGTCGTCATCGGCGAATTTCTCAGCATCATTGATCATGCGCTCGATGTCTTCGGGAGTGAGACGGTTCTGGTCATTTGTGATGGTGACCCCCTCCTTGTTGCCGGTGCCCTTGTCTTCAGCCGATACACGGAGGATACCGTTGACGTCAATCTCAAAGGTGACTTCAATCTGGGGGACACCACGTGGAGCTGGGGGGATGTTGTTCAGGTCAAATTTGCCAAGGAGATGGTTGTCTTTTGTCATGGGACGTTCACCTGTTACAAAAGGCAAGAAAAATGCTTGGTAAGAAAACTTGACTGGATCAAGAATGCTGCAACAAATGTTCATCAAAAAGCTCAGCATACTTGTTGGAATGAATATATTTTTTTATTCTTCTCTCATAACTTTATCCTTTAACAATTTAGACAGCGGCTCAAAGAAAATATGACGATAATTATCAATATTGTGATACTTGTTTCAAATTGAAAATCGTATCAGGCCCCCAAAAAATATTGAAATATTGCGGAATATTAAAATATCGCCATATTTTGGTGCTCATGAGCAGATTTACATAGTGTGACAGGTTTTTTGAGATGCCAAAAAGATTTCTTTATACTGCCGGCTGCAAGCCAAGATATCGAGCGCTACTTCACTGCACCACATACACACATTGTACATATGGTGTATAGGTTGCGTGTTGGCTTGCCCAAATGTGATTATGACTTGACTTCACTGGTTCACATTTGCTGCATGCCTAAGAATTGTGGCTCTTATGAGCGAGGATACCAGTTGTGGAAGCTTCAAGGTGGCTAGGCTGACTGTACGGTGTGCATGCGGCGTGTGCGACATTTAGGTCTTCTCCAAAGTGATCATCGCTTTTGGAAGACTTTCCACAATCTTTTTTAAAGATCAAATATGTGAAAAGTGTGTTTCCACCAGCTAAAACAAGAGTTTGAAATGCGTTCTCTTTGAACTGATTTTCTTATTCAATTTGTATGACCAACAAAATTCCATCTGAAACAATTCTTCTTTAAACCTAAAATTGGGAATTCTTCTACATAGCCTTTCTATTAACTGTAAGTAGGACAAACTAGATGCAACAAGATGTTTGGAAGCCCAATGGAATCAGGTGAAGTCAACCCAAGTCGGATTCCAAACAATGTCAATCTTTTGCGAGATGATGTGTGTGGCTATGTGACTGTACGCGTAATGGACTCTTACCTTCAAATACTTGGATGGTTACAGTAGGCTGGTTATCAGCAGCTGTGGAGAAAATCTGCGACTTCTTTGTGGGAACAACTGTGTTTCTTGCAATCAACTTGGTCATGACGCCACCGACAGTTTCGATTCCCATGGTAAGAGGATTAACGTCAAGCAGAACCAATTCACCTGCAAAGAAAACAAATCCCTTCAGTCAATGCACAAAAAAACTTATTGATGTATGTACTTTCACATTCACATTGCTTCAACAGGAAGTCAGAGATAATATAACTCCACATTCAGAGTATGAGTTCCATCTGGGGCCGATTTCATAAAACTTACGACGCGTCGCAGAGTTAAGACGCATCCTTTCTCTATGGACTCACCGAATAGATGCGACGCGTCGCAGCTAGAACTCGTCGCAAATCGAGTTGCGACGCGTCGCAGAGCTTCATGAAATCGGCCCCTGTTCTACTCCATGCCACACTATGTATGAACGTCTGATAAATGTGTGCATGCAAATTTTAAGCAACGAGGCACATCAGCCAATCAGATCTGTTTTGAGAACATTTCCGTCTGGATCGTGACGGAGGCCGAGGGTGTTGATTGGTCAAGACCTAGAGATCAGTGTTGGGTTGGCTTACATAATTAATCAGGAAATCTGCACCCATGTGATAGACACTAGCTTCGGGTGCATCTATCACTATGAACTAACATTCAGATTGCTTCAATATGGAAGACCGAGACATAACTTGACTCAATGAGTGCTAACACTGCAAAGTTCAGTGAGACTTCCTTTGTATTTATTGATATGAGCTGACAACGGAAGTTACTACATACCTGTGCCTTCATCACCACTCAGGACACCAGCCTGTACAGCTGCTCCATAAGCCACAGCCTCGTCTGGGTTGATGCCACGAGAAGGCTCCTTCCCGTTGAAGAAATCCTTCACGAGAGTCTGCACTTTGGGGATTCTGGTGGAACCACCGACCAGGACAATCTCATCAATTTCACTCTTCTTCAAACCAGAGTCATCTAAGACACTCTTGACTGGTTTCAAAGTTGATTTGAAGAGATCCTACGGAAAGATAAAAAAGCATTCATGTTTTGTTAGTGCAGAAAGAAAACAAGGAAAGATTTATGCCTGTAACGCAAATTCAAGACTGTACGCAGAAAACAATGTGACATTACTTACAATGTTCAGCTCTTCAAATCTGGCTCTTGTTAGGGTCTCGGAGAAGTCCTCGCCATCGAAGAAAGACTCAATCTCCACTCGAGCCTGCTGCTGTGCGCTGAGGGCTCTCTTGGCCTTCTCGACCTCACGACGGAGTTTCTGGACAGCACGGTTGTCCTTGCGCACATCCTTGCCCTTTTTCTTCTTGTAGAGCTTGATGAAATGTTCCATGACACGCTGATCGAAGTCCTCACCACCTGTTGTTAAGAAAAGAATGCCATTGTTTTAAAAAATTGAGGTTTTCAAAATCTCTAACATGCTACGTCAAATTTCAACCCAAAACCCCAAATGGAAATCACAACAGATGGTTTTTATGTTAAAAAAAGGAAATGCACACAGAAAAGGTATTGGAACTTTCCTTATGCATGACTTTCAACATGGGAAAACACAATAAAAAAAATTCTTCAACTTCAGCACCAATTTGAGCTGGGATGGGATGCTTATACTCTAAATGCTAGGAGGGAACAGACAGTTTATTTCCATGACAGAACCCCTGCACTAATGAAACAATGGTCACTCACCAAGATGAGTGTCACCGTTTGTTGCAACAACTTCAAAGACTCCGTTGTCAATTGTCAGGATGGAGACGTCAAAGGTGCCACCGCCAAGATCAAATACCAAGATGTTCTTCTCGCCTTCACGTTTATCAAGACCATAAGCAATGGCAGCTGCTGTCCTGTGAATCAATAACAAATAAAAAACAGATATTATTAACTTTGTGATTTGACAAAAAACGTGGTTAAATGTGTAAGATTTTCATGTCGATCTATCAGATGACAAGGTTTATGTTGGCAGAGTGTCTTAATACTGTTTTACAATTCCGAAAAAACTGGATGTTTACCTCATGTCTTTATTCAAATGAAAACGAATTATCAAAGATTGAACTGTACTTGGCCATCAAATTTAAATAAATAAAAAAACCAGGGTAAAGAATTCTAGCAAATGGTTTTCCAAACATAAACATATGTTTATAGATCCATCCAACTTGTACGTCCATCCTTAAATCCAAGCCATTATTGTTTCCTTAAGTTATTTTTCTTATTGGATACAACTTACGGTTCATTGATGATTCTCATGACATTGAGGCCAGCAATAACACCAGCATCCTTGGTAGCTTGGCGCTGGGCATCATTAAAGTAAGCTGGGACCGTTACTACAGCATTGCTGACTGATTTTCCCAAGTAGGCCTCGGCGGTTTCCTGCAAATGCATTCAAGAAATCCATCAATGGTTTAATATGATTAGCCAGATGGTAATACAACCATTTCTGATGTACTGCATAATTGTTTCCTGTATTGGTTTGCAGAATCATACCAGCATATTTTTATAAGTGACAAAAATAATTAACCGAAATAATGACAGTATGTCAAACGATGATAATCCAAAATAATGCCTTTTTACCCTCTCCTTTTAACAATATTGATGAGATCTTTAGCATGGAATTTTCCATCTCAATGAGTCCCCTTACTGTTAGCAGCCATCTGGCCAAAATGGGTATCTGGTGCAGTGTGCAATAAAACTATAAACACTAGCAATGCCAGTGGGATTTGCAATTGCACACATGACAAAGTTCCAAATTATGCATATCAAGTCAAATGTGGATAACTATTTGGGAATGACATACAACAAAAATGACAGGCCTATTTCTATCAGTATTTATGTCCAAATAGCGTCCACCAGTCACTGTTTAGGCCTATTCAATATTTTAAGACATTACATGAAGGCATGATATAGAATTTAAATTTTTTGTAACTTGTTGAAGTTTTATACGGAATAAGGCAAAGATTGTACACTGCATAACACATCAACCTGCCGAGAGATAACGGTCTTCCTTACAAGAAGCGAAACAGTACTGGGCCCAATTTCATGGAATCCGTTACGGATTGGCAGAGAACTGTGCTGAATCTTCTTCAGTCCAACGTTGTCCAGCATACCTATACCTATGACATATGCTTTTGGGCTTGGCCAAAACTAAAACAGTTTCTGTGTCCCCCAAAGTGAGGAATAAGATGGAACGTCTATGCACAGGGGATGGGAAAATGGCTGCCAACCTGAGACATGGCTCTTACCTTCATCTTCACAAGTACCATGGCGCTGATTTCCTCAGCAGCAAAAAGTTTCTTGCCTTCCTTGGTATTGACCTCGACATGGGGCTTGCTATTCTTGTTCTTAACCTGCAGCAATTAGAGACAGGAAAAAAACTGTTGTAAAACCTAATTGTACATTCTGTTTTCTGACACAGCAGGGTTTATGCAACGTCTCTAAGAATTGGACGAAACTTTATCATAAACACCCACTATCATCTGATTCCTACACTTGGTACGAAATTTGTAAATCAGTTACGTAGACTTGTTGCAAGTCCCCACATTCTGAAGTACAAATAGTATGGCCATGCAGTGCCCTCAGCAGCAGTGAGAAGTTTAGACCAATGCTGTGGCACGGCATGGCACACCTACAAAAAATTGTCAAAAGTATAAAAGAAGCTGAATGAATGTGAATGCAGGCGACGTGTTGTTTGCCTCACCATCCACCTTCGATGATTAAGCCCAAGTTGTTTTTGCACCAATTTTAACAAACAACCGAATTGTTTATCCAATGATTTGAAGATATTACAACAGGGCCTCATAGGATACACAAACATTTGTCTAAAACAATGAGCATTATAATGCACATTATTTTAGACAAATGTTTGTGTATGCTCTTATGAAGGTTTCATTTCTGCAGGCAGAAAAGAAATCGTATTTTTAGAGCATAAAACTGGGGTCGTTGGAGAGGTTTGGGGAGAGCCAGTGGACCAGTGCTTCCTGTCTGTACAAGGGACAGAAACAAGTTGCCTTTGTCCTAAAGCAAACACTGTCAACTATTTTCGGTAACATTTTCGGTAAGTTGTTGTCCAGACAACACACCTGGGCAACATGACTTCGGGCCCTGTGTACACTAGCAACATTTGGCCAACATGTTACCGAGATGTTGCTGCGACATGTTACCCAACTCGTTTTGCTCTGTGTACACTGACAACATTTTCAGCAACATCATACCTGGGCAACATGTTATCAAGAATGTTACCGAAAATGTTGACAGTGTACATTCTGCTTAACAGGTTTCAGTTCATACCTTAAAGGGGAAGTATTTGATATCGTGCTGCACTGAGGAGTCATCCCATGTGCGTCCGATCAGTCTCTTGGCATCAAAAACTGTATTCTCTGGGTTGCTTGTCAGCTGGTTCTTGGCTGCATCACCGATGAGACGCTCCCCCTCCGCGGTGAAGGCAACGTATGAGGGTGTGATGCGGTTACCTTGGTCATTGGCGATGATTTCCACCCGTCCGTTCTTAAAGATCCCAACGCTAAACAAATTCAAATGAATACAATCCAATTCAAATTCAACACTCCTTGACCAACCAAACTATTTTCACTTTCAGATGGAGGGATACATCTCAGCAAATCAGTGACATTGACAATTATTTCATATCGAAAGTTTTGTATCAATTGATGATATGAGTGCAAATAAATTGAAAATCAGAAAATCCACTTTTAGATCAAAAACAACAACTAGACATGTGGTTTGGGAACACATATTTTGAGTCTCATTTCGTAGACTTGGAAATATTACGCATGTAATCAATCGTCCCTCATACAATGGCATTATTATTCAAATACACTCAATTGTACCAAAAAGCAAAACTTAGCAAATTAAGTAAAATGACAGTCAAATCCAACTGTCTTACCAAGAATATGTTGTCCCAAGATCGATTCCTATGACTGTGCCAACATCTCCCTCTTTCTCATCTTCATCCTCGTCCTCAGCTCTCACCATTGAGAGGGCATTGAGGGTGAACACCACAAAACAAAATATATAGAAGGCCTTCTTCATCATGAAGCCTGATGATACTGTCTGTAAATAAATTGTAAAATCAATTCACCAATCAACATTTTAAGACATTACATGAAGGCATGATATAGAATTTAAATTGTTTGTAACTTGTTGAAGTTTTATACGGAATAAGGCAAAGATTGTACACTGCATAACACATCAACCTGCCGAGAGATAACGGTCTTCCTTACAAGAAGCGAAACAGTACTGGGCCCAATTTCATGGAATCCATTACGGCCTAGTTTTGTGGTAACGGGCACGCATGAAATCATGGAAATTCATGGAATGTGTATAAGCAAAACTTTCAATTAGCGAAGAATTTCTGGGGTAGGCCTAACCGTGATTATTTTTTCCTAATGCACTCATTCAACTGTATGGATGCATTCTGCAGAAAGTTCTTGCTTAGCATAGCGAGAAATACCTCCCGTGAAATACCTTAAGCAAAAAAGTCTGCTATCATAAAAATAAGCAAAGAATTTTTGTTTGCGGAAACGGATTCCATAATATTGGGCCCTGTATGCAATAGTGCATAGCCTGGAGTAGGACTAATTAACTGAGTCAGCCAAGGGCAATTGTCATCGGTTTGACCATGCCATGGTTTGACCACGGAACAAGGAACAGCCTGATGAGTAGGTAGGCCTAGGCCCCCTGAGTACTACTAACAATCTGGATGGCCATTCATGCAGTGTAGCGCTTTAAGTTTAAGTCAAAGTGCTCGCTAATTAATTCATTGATCACAATCAGCAAAAACACATTTATCAGTACAAATTGCCGTTTTTACTTTCATAAATTTCATGGTAACTTAAACTAACTTTTCATTGTTAAAACCAGAAATATGGTTAGATTAATCACTGCATCGTATCAAAAAAGGTAACTAACAAGTTAGACACGTGTAACTAACAGTTGAGCCTACGTGTCACCAGACTCGGAGGAAACCACAGTAAAAAAAAGTTGAGCACATAGACTATGGGACGAAGTGCAAAAAGTCTTCTAGAAAATGATTTTCGTGGCCACCACCGAGGGAGGGGCTGAATTTTGCACCAGTTGACCATTAGGACATGCTGATCACATATCTGCTTGTTCCCCCTTGCAAAAGTGGCACGTTTGGGAGAAATTCGGCAAAAAAGGATGGGGGCGAAATCACTTAATTGTACGTACGGTCATATGGGGCGAGTTGGGTTTTTTTCGCGTGCACTCTATGAAAATTTCGCCCCCAAGTTACTTCGCCCCCGTGAATTTCGCCACCAATTTCATAGCGTATCAGACAAACTCGCCCCATTGTACGTTAGCCTGTGTAGTACAGCAACAGAAATCCTATTGTAATGTACATTCTTGAGTTATCGAGAAGGAACGTTTTATACGAGTTTCCTTCTCAAAACTCCACTTCCCAATACTTTAGTACAGTCACTTTTGGCTGATAAAAAATTATTTTAATGAGTGCCTCCCCAGTTTTGGTGAAATTGTTTTTAACATAATTTGAAGAGTTTACTTATTGAATAAAGATCGATGAAGATGTTTGAAAATGCTGCCTTCTTTTCCTGATAATCTTTCTAAAAGTGTAGCACTTTCTGAAATAGTGTGACAAGGCAATCTAAAAGATTTTTTTATAAAAATTATTTTTTCATAATAATTATATTGACACAAAAATTCAAGCAAAGAATAGTCACCAAAATCTTTATTTGTCATCATGTAACACATAAATGTGCATGTATTTATTTTTTCTTTGAGGAACTGAGTACACTAAACATTATACCTTAAAAATAACACTATTAACAAACTATCAAGCCTATACTTTACAGTGGCAATGAAGGTAACTGTCCTAGATGCCCTATATTTTGTCTTATGATACCTGTGTTCACTAATATGACAGAATTGTTCAACCTGCTAAGGAGTGACCGAGAATAAATAATGTGATTGAAACACAAGTTCTATATGACACGTACTCAAGCATAGTAAAACAAAACAAAACATGTTCAACGTTGACATAATTAATGGTAGAAAATATGTATGTATGTACACTTCATATGGTGCAAGGTCTCAAACATGTACCCCACTCTCATAAAATTTGGTATAAGGTGTCATAAATAATCCCCCTTACTTAACAAACCAAGTATTGTACTGATTTCTGCTAAATAATTATTGTCCCATTAATAAGTACAAGACAACAACGTACAGCAAAAATAAAACCTTTATGAGTATGATGGCATTATTCAAGTTGTGTATGCTTGAGTGTACAATAATACAAATATGTTCAAACTAAACTTCCAAGGTAGATGTGCATAATATGTGCACAGAGCTGAAGGGTGTAATCATTCTCTGTGATGAAACTGTGAAGTCTTTTAACCTTTTCATTCAAAAATTTACATTAGTTTTAAACCGTACCATTTTACGTAGCTTCAAAATAATATGCACCACAGCCATACTTGTCAGTTGGCTGTAAAACTCAATTCTGCAATCTGCCAATGAGTGATGGTGGCATAACTTAAATTATAAAGGCATCATTCAAAGTTCTATATACTCAGTGAACTGAAATACAATATTTTAATACACACATCACACTACTGTAAGGTCCTATAAATGTTCAATTTTTATAAATCAGAAAACCTGATAAATCTGCAGCTTTCCCAAAACTTTGAAAGTACTTTATTTATTTAATTTTTTTTACAAGCATCCCAGTAACAACACTTTGAAACAGGCATGTTTTACATTTGCAGTAAAACAATCTCATTCTGCAGACTGCTAATAAGTGATGGGCTGCAACTAATTATGGAAGCATAGTTGAAAGTTCTACCTGGAGAAGTATCACGAAAAAGCTGCAGATACACAAACCCATTTAAGTACACATGTACATTACTAAAGGTAGGTTTGCGGTGACACCATGTAATCTCTTCTGCAAGAGTGTAAAGTTCTGAGAAGAACCGGTGGAAGTTATCTCAACGTTCGGATCAGTGTGCTCTGTTTGTCCTCAGGAGAGCGACACTTTCCCGAGGACGAACCCGAGGATGAACAGAGCACACTGTTTGGAACGTCGAGATTATACCATCGGTTCTTTTCAGAACCACACACTCTCACAAAAAAGATTACACGGTGTCACCGGAAACCTACCTTCTTTTGAAACATGTACATGTTATGTGGATCGGTTTGCGGAAACACCATGTAATTATCGTTCATACTTTCGCAATTCTATATCGTTCGCACTTCTCGCAATTAGGTCTCAACGTTTCGACTAGTCTGCTCTAGTCCTCATCAGGAGACCGAGAAGTGTGAACGATATAGAAGTGCGAAAGTACGAACGATAATTACATGGTGTTTCTGCAAACCGATCCACATACCAATTGTCACCATGCAAAGCCTCAAATCTTTCATGTACATGTTATGTAAACCCAAACCATAACTTGTTATTGAGCATGTTAAGGTACATGTACACTACAGTTTGTGAATTCACGTACTCTCAAGCACATGGTATGCGTAATTTACGTAAATTACAGAAAATGAATGTCATGCTCAGTTTCAATATTGTTGGTATATTACTACATACAGGACAAAAATCTACTGCAACACAACACATCAAATTCTAAGCTTAATTTGTTCTTGTACTCCCACGATTCTTTGGTGGACTGTCCTCATTACTGCACGTGCCTCATGTCATCATCAGCCACTGCATGAGAAGTCAGTGAGCACTGTGAGTGGAGAAAAGAAAAAACAAGAAAAGAAAAATGAAAAGTGGGTCCCGATAAGCTTTTAACATGGATTGCAAATATTAATGTAGATGGAGTTTGGAAGGACAAAGCTTACAATATTCCAATTCAGGTAACAAATGGCATGACCATTTATCTCCATGAACATTAAATATAAAATTATGTATTTTCATTGCAGTTGCAGTCCAATTTAGGTAACAACTATTTAACAAAGCTATGACTATCCACAACATTCCATGCTTAACAAGTTAACATGATAAACAAATACAACTTAATTGATGATAAACATGACGATCATGAATGATGATTAACTTTATTTTTACAAACGCACAACTGTCAAATTCACATCAATGTTAATGTCAAAGATGCTTGGCCTAATTTTGTCGGGTCATCATGCATCATTGTGTTGAACAACAAAATAAACTATTTAAGTCAAAGTAATCTCATACCAGTTCCAGGGAATTTCTCTAGCCGTCTCTCCTCGGCAGCCTTCTCCCTCTGCAGCTTGTACTTGTTGGTGAAGCGAGCGTAAAAGGAACGGAGATATCCAGCGATGTTCGGTGGCCTGCTCGCGGTCCCCCTCTAGCCGCTGGCTGCCCTTGGCTATGGCCTATGCTATGCCGGTCAGATCGTCATGTTTGTTTACATTTTTGGACTCAAACTCTCTCGGTATTTCAGACTGTGTGCCTCGCAGAACCTTCCATTATTTTGTCCACAAACTCCAGAAAACGAGCCCAGCTATGTTCTGAGAAGGGTGTTACAACGCCTTTTGCGCTCGGATCGCAATGCAAAAAGCAAGTTTTGCGAGGCTTTTCGCCGACGTCCTTTTCGTTACCCGCCATGTTGGATTCCGCGCGAGATGGAGGCTGTGTGAGCTGTAATACGAGGGTGCTGATTGGAGGAAATTTTTCTCAAATGAAAACCAACCGTCAATTGGTCCAAATTTTGGCTCGATCAAGAATCGTATTTTCTCGAAAACGGTCGCATGTTTTCTCGAAATTCTCGTTGTTGTGCCAGTATTTGCAGGGGGAACAACCCTTTTCTTGTATGGAATAATATTTTCAGTCGACAGTGAAGTTTACATGCCCTCCCTCGACAGGGACCACGAACGAAGCGAAAAAACGGACTCGTCCCATAGTCTAACAGTGATGTTGGAACAATGAAGAAAACATTAAAACGACGATAATGAATGTGATAATTAATAATGATATTCGTTCGAGTAATAATGTTTTCAAACTCAAAAGACTGCAAACCAAAATTTAAATCCCCTCATCACGGCATTCGTCTTTCCAATCAAAAATGCGGTCATGCTAGCTCCTTTTTTTTCGAGGGAATCCCCATTTTTTCTCAAATTGTATCTATAAAAATAACATGTCAACTCACCCAAACGTTTCTCCAGTTAACTAGAATGTGAAAAACATCCAACTGCGCTGAAAAAAAAATCACTTCAAACGGTAAAATACAACTATTTCTGTTGTATATTGAAGACACCGGTTAAAAATTCTACACTAGGAACGTGTACAAATTGCAGGTGCGGTGTATACCGTGTCAATGTTGAAATTGCATTGATGATGAGTGCAACGTGTTATTTTTTCACTATGGATAAAATGTACGCGAGCACATGCTACCTTTTAGCCATTGACAATCCGATCGTGGCCTTTTCTGATTGGCTGAGACGCGGCATGGTGGCTATCTCTGATTGGTCCACATGTTACTACACGTCAGTGAAAAGTGTCTTACGTCAGGTTGACCCCGCTGATTCATTATTCAGACTAGGCTCCGCCCACATATCGCAGGGACTTTTCAGGAATTTGCTCGATCGAGATTTCCTCATATCATAATATCATGGATTCATGCTTTGCCCTCAAGTATAATGTGAAATTTACGTGCAACTTACGCAACATGCAGGATGTGATAATTTTGTTTTTTTCAAGTTTATATCGGACTACGACTTACAAGATTGTTTGATAAATCATTCATAGGCGATAATAATGGGGTTATTTTTCTGGTAATCCATGGTAATTAATAAAAAGTAGACATGCTATATTATTTTTCGTGCTAGCCTATCGCAGTATCGGTAATCACGTATAGTACCAGCCTCCGAAGCCAAAGACGATTATACAAAAGTGATATCTGCTTTTATGTCAGTTACGCGAGTCTCTCCATTCTCAGTCTCCAGGCTATCTACGCACAAGTAGTACTAGTACTTTATAGTATAGTATTACCATGGAAAAAATAAATCACCATGGTATCAGGTAAATTCAGTCGGTATCCAGTACTCTCTCCCACAAGGGCGCCCCCATTACCTGTGGTTCTCATTTCTTTTTCAACTTGAGGGTCGGTCGGTCGAACAAATCAAATCTCGGGAAAGAAATCCGGCTGATGAATACACAAAAACCTAAAGAAAATGATGAAAAATGTTCATTGTATTCACTGTAATCTCGTTTGAATATTTTTTTTACTATTTCTGTGATAGAAAGTATAAAAATGTAGGCCTATTGGCAAAATCTGTCTCCAAAAGAATTCTTGAGTTTATATTATAGTGTATGTCATTCTGGAAACTATAGGGTCGGCGGCGAAAAAAGGGTGTTTTCTTTCTTCGGTCGGAGCCCAAAATATGTGTCGGTCGGAAATGAGAACCACGTAGGGCGCCCAAATGATATTATTATCCAACTCTATACACCAGGCTGCTGGGCCCAATTTCACGGCCTTGCTTATTAGCGCGCACAAACGAACATTTGGTTAAATATCCTTCTTTTTTACTCTTTTTTTTCTTTTTCTTGGAGTTAGGATAGGCCTGACGCGTTTACATCCTTACAGGATCTTTCCTAAAGGCTTAATTACTTGTATTGATCACCTATTTCTTTCTTTTTTAATAGAAATGTCATGGTTAGCAAATTCATTTTGTGCTAATTATTCATTGCATGCCCAAATTTTATATATAGCGCGTAGCTTAACCACTAGCCAGGGCCCTTTTCCAAACCTCGGCTCCGGCTCAGGCTCCGGCTTCGTCTCTGTCATCCATATGCTGAAAATATAGGTTTTTGCTTTTTATTGGAGCTGAATCTCTGATTTCTTGTTCAAAATAGAGTATCTACTTCCAAACCGTATGCAAAAGCCTCTATTTTGATACCCGTTATTTTAGAATGGATTCACGAAATTGAGCCGGAGCCGGAGCCTGAGCCGGAGCCGAGGTTTTGTAAGCCGGCCAACTACAACATGAATACTGATTGGCTATACATTTCCTCGCTGTATAATTAATGACCTCTATGCACCTTTTCACCTTTCACCTTTTTTTTTGGGGGGGGGGGGGGGTAAATTAAGAAACTGGTGCCCAAGTGGTTAACGACATGCTTCCTGTACATGCAGGCCCGGCTACGAGTACCAGTGTATGACACGTATAAAACCACAACACGTGGCCACTGCGATCATTTCAACATGGAATCGTGTGTAGAGGTAGGTTGTAGGCAACTTAACAACGAAAGGGTTGATTCGAAGTGTAACAAAAATCGCTCATCATCGGTCATTCTGTGAATGCATTTGAGTCAATAGGTACAGATTTGTGTTCTCAAATACTTTTTCGTTTCGTGTGTTCAATTTTGCGACGTCTAGTGAGGTTTTTAGCATGATTAAGTTTTGTAGAAATACTTATCCTTTTTCACTCCCCTAGCCAATCCGCTTTTTTACACGGATGTCCATGAATTGTTCATGAAGACATCTTGGACCGTATTCACGAAAGGTGTTTTTCTTTTACACGCGTCTAACTTTCCTAAGCGGGTGATCATCTTATGCGTTTAGTTAGTCATCAATTCTAGAAGGGTGTCTATGCAGACGCTATTTATCTTTTAGTCACTAACAAAGTTAGGCCTACTGACACTAGTGTCTAGTCAACAAAAGAAAAATTTAGATGCGCCAGGAGGGTTGTTTAAGCCCTGTTTTACTTAGTTATTCTATAGGACATGTCCTTGATGATGTTGCAGTGCCTGTCATGGACGCGATAACTTACTGGAACTTGCACTGAAGACAGCTGCACCTCAGTGTGATTGTCCTCTGCATCAGTGTTTTCTTTAGATCTTCCTGTTAAACCCTGTATTTGGCTATGACTATGAGAATGACCTTAATTTTCATTCCTCGCAACAATTCCTTCAGTTCCTTTAATTTGTGGTACTTTCTCGGCGATCAGGGGAAGTGCCTTCAGTGTTACTTTAGGCCTACTTAATTCCATTTCATTCCAGGATTTTTGTTTCTTTCGGTTAGTGTCTGTATCACTTTTCTTGTCTTCAACAACGGCCTTTTTGTCTTTTGATGAGCTGAATGAGACCCATTCACTGATCACATGCGAAATTATCTAGGCCTAGGCCTAACAGTTAGGGGCCTAGGCCTACTCCTGTTTTCGCTTTTTATCCGACTTGTTTAATGTAAATGTTGCATCTTGGAGGAAGGCAATATAGGCCTATTTGTATATACAGTACAAAATGGACACGCATGCGCATTCGCCACCCAGAATCGTGTCCAGGAGGCAGGAAAAGGCAGTAATTACGCAACAGCCCGGACGACCGTAACAAAGGAACCTGGGGTTGATTTCACGAAGCCCTACGATCGATCGTAACTCGAGTTATGAAGGATAACCCATCATAGATGGCCCGTCTTATGTGGGGCTGCAATGCATCAAAGATGCCTACGATTGATAGTAAGTTACGATGAGTTTGGTGAAATCGACCCCTGGGTCATTACAATTGCTGCTATTGTATTATCACCACTTTAACACAGCTTACAAGACAAACTGCACACTTGTAGCTAAACGGTTACAAAACACCCGTCGTGAAATTGGAAAAACAAAAGGGTTACGAAGAGGTTGAATCAAAATATGAGGTAGGCTAGACAGAGTAACTGAGGCAAAGAACTCCCTTTTTTAATATTTGGGGGTTTGCGGTCAACTCGACGTCAACCCCCAAAATTAAAAAAGGGAGTTCAGCGCCCCGGGGATTGTGATAAGACGGGTCCCCAAACTAGTATAAAGGAGAGGAAAACTACTTTTTGAAAAGTTACTTACCTAAATATATCATGTTCGTTGTGTCCTCTTCTACATTATAGTATTACTAATAATATATAATTAGGCCTAGCAATGTTAATTTTGTGGAAAGAGGGCAGGGCTTTGAATTGATTTTGGAGGGAAATTGTGGGGTAAAAACTGTAACAAAGATGTAACATTTCAAATTCACGGACGGTCCAAGATGAGAATAGTCTGGTTTCTACTCTACTACTACATTTTGAACACTCTTGATCTGTTGGGTCTGGGCACTTGACTAACCAGACCAGACAAAAATGGCCTCACGCGATCAGACAGACTGTTTTCAGGTTTGCAAGAAGAAAATTGCATTTTTACAGTTACACTGAAGTGTTGCACAAATCAGATCAGGGGACCAGCTAGACTAGCCAGACAAAATGGCAGACGGGCTTTTTTTAATTTAAGTTAGCAACAAGCGCGTAAGAAAATTTGTACACTGAAATGTTGCACAAATTTCTTCAATCTACAGTTTTGAGGACTCAAAAGTTTTGAGGACATTTGCTGAAAGTCCAAAATATTTGTTTTCACATGGTTTTTTTTTTATTAAACTGCATGGCAAGTCACACTAAAAATGTTAAAATGATTTATTTTATTGTCTGTCAGTGAAAATCTTCCCCCATACCCCTTTAAGCTTTTGTAGAAAACAAAATGTTCCCTGTGATTCAGTCTTCTTGTCTTTTTGAACAATACTATCTGACTTGGCTAAGTTCCACTCTTCATTTCTAATTGCAGGTTTATTACATAGGTTGAACCTGGCTGTACTAGCACAAATGATGACATTTAGATAGGGACACTTGATATCCCATGATGATAACTATCTTTTTTACAGTGGAATCAATAGTCTGATGTGCCTAGTCAGTCAGTAAATATATTGAGTGTTGGTAAACATTCCTAATTATAGTTCAGGTTAAATGAACGGTTGAACAGATTTTGTTACATTTGATGTAGGCTGGCTGATGTACATGTAAGACTTCAAGTTCAAGCACTTGAATTGTTTGAATGTGTTTTGCATACAAATTTGAGATCTGTCACAGCTCCCTGGTGAAGGCTAATGAAAAGGTGACAAACTGTAACCAAAATGCTTAGTCAGTGTAGAATCGGTATGGACATACAATTGTGCCACCATTTGTGTGTTTGCATATTTATATTTGTAGTATAACACTAATCCGATGAGCAATTCATGTCATTGGCCATGAGGTTTATATCCCACAGTAGAGTGAGTAGAGGTAGAGGCTGTGAGCCTAAGGGTCCACTCAAAAGTTTCAATGTTTTGGAATTTCGACTTTTCTTCAAAAAAGAGGGTGTATAGATCAAGGAAATAAATTGAAGTAAATTGTTAATCGAAATTAACTTTTTGTATTAAAATTCAGAATTTTTATCTGTTTTGCCTGAGAAAATACATGTATCCATCGTGGCGCCGCACCAGCATTCCAAAATGCAATCTTTTTCAACCTCGTTTCCATATACAGACTGTGCGATACATTATTGTGCACATTGTGTGAAACATCATGGAAGGAGGTGGTTTTTACTCGTAGTCGTAGACTTGGAAGCCAGGCACTTGAATTGCAGCAGTGACCAATATGCCACGCAAATGTAGCAGGGTACCAGTCGTATTTACTATTTAGCCTAACGAAACACACAGAGAACATTGAACACCAGTTGCTATTAACGTGAAATGTTATAACGTACAATTATACATATATTGATGTATAGTTTACCTGCACATTTTATTGCAATTCCAGCCATTATCTTGTCATACTGTGTTGCAGTATAGTTTTAACATGCATTTGAATTTATATCAAATGTACAGTGTACTTGATGAAAAATCAGGGTTTTTTTAATCGAAATTGGGGGTGGGTGGGTGGGTCAAAACAATTTGGAAAAAAAAATCGAAATTCAAAAACATTGAAAATTTTGAGTGGCCCCTAAATTATTTGGATATCAAAGAAAAGGCAGGCGGGGACACCGAATGTATGGTATGTTGTGTCGTCGGATCGGTGTTTAAGAGGAAATGATTGCCACATGTGGGTAACTTGTGTTGGTTAATTTGATTATTCGGAAGTTTGGAGTTGACTATTAATTTTGTTTTATTCTTCAGACTGAAATACACAGGTTTTGACGTGTAAGCAAGTTTGCGGTGAATCTGTGAGACTCCGGACCATCTTTCTCTAACGGCTTACTACACAACATGTAAGTTGATTCTTGAACAGTTTTGATGTGTGAAGTAGAGATTGTTGCATGCTTGACGATAGTAACTCCTTGATTCTTAATATGATATGAAGGAAACATCCAAAGGTGTGTTAACTCTGAACCACCTTTGTTCTCCGAAGAGTAAATGATGTGTCAGAAATCTATTACTTTGTTTCCCCACCTCGTCTCCGCCATGCAAAGCATAACATTTTTTCAAGTGACTTATTTTGCGCGACTATCAGCACATATGATGACACCCAGATAGGGACACATGAAATACCATGATTATAAAAATCTTTTTATTGTGGATCGATAGGTCTGATGTGCTTGTAGTCTTCAAGACTTTATTTCAGATGGAAATTTTGCTTTGCTAACTGTTTTGTTTCCATGAATTTTTCCAGTGGAATTAAGGTGCCGTATTCCTTTAACACTGGCCATTCTATTAGGAGGATGACTTTATGTTGCAAATGCTACATGCTCAGTATGTAGATTTTGACTATTGTGATTTTGTTTATAATATAATAATAATAATTTATTTTTTAAAGCGCTTTACATTAAAATCTCAAAACGCTTTACAATTAAAAACATTTAAAACACTACTAAAATTACAAATCTACAAACTACTTTACCACATGAATTACAATTATTATTATTACTGTTAAAACTATTTAAATACCACCACTTTAAAACTAAGAAAAATGAAGCATAAAATGAGGTCAAATTTATGAAAAATATCTTTTAAAAAGAAACGTTTTTAGTGTAGATTTAAAATTGTCATACATAGTGATATTCCTTAACTTCCCAGGCAACCTATTCCACACAATGGGTGCATAAATATAAAATGCCCGGTCACCATAGGCCTTGGTGGGCGCAGGACGAACCCTCGGATGATATAGTTTTACCCCCTCGCTACCTCTTGTGTTAAATTGGGAATTATGAATTGATATCAAGTCCTTAAGATAATGTGGTGCTGTCTCGCTATGGTGAATAAGTTTAAAAACAATACAGATAATTTTGAATTCGACCCGCCCTTCAACTGGAAGCCAATGTAATTCCCTGAGGAAAGGTGTCATATCTGCGTGCCGATCTAACCTTTTCCTGATGACTAGTCGAGCTGCAGCATTCTGAATATGTTGTAGTTTTTTAAACTGGTAACCATATAAACCATAAAATAGGCTGTTACAATAATCTAATCTGGAAGTAACAAACGCATGAATTAATTTCTCTGTATTAGATTGATTCAGAAGTGGTCTAAGTTTACCAATTCGCCAAAGAGAATGAGACGCTGTCTTACACACACTAGATATATGGGCATTCATGGTTCCAGCTGAATCTATTATCACCCCGAGATCACGTAATGTTTTTGAGGATAGGATACAAGAATCTCCCACTCGCACTTCGGTATTTACATCCCGAAGACCTGAGTCTTTAAAACGTGACGAGAACCACAATACTTCAGTCTTTCCGTCGTTCAATGCAAGCATGTTAGCTTGCATCCAACAACGGACTTCATCAATACAGGACTCAATACGAGTTACACATGAATAGTCCGTGCGGGAACCGCAAGAAATGTAAAGCTGGCAATCATCCGCATAAATAACAGAATTTAGACCATGACGGGTGATAATGTCCTCAATTGGATCCATGTACAAAGAAAACAAAACGGGTCCAAGCACTGAGCCTTGAGGAACTCCAAAATGGAGATTTTGCCTCTTAGACACTTTTGACCCGATAGATACCCTTTGTGTTCTATTTGTCAAAAAGGAATTCAGCCATTCGTGAACTTTTCCCCCGATGCCAAAACGGTAATTCAATCTTCTTAACAGAATGTCATGATCTATCGTGTCAAAAGCGGCAGATAAATCTAGCATAACTAAAATAACATCATGTTGTTTATCAAGGGCACACATCACATCATTATGTACTCTTAAAAGTGCAGTTTCAGTGCTATGACCCTCACGGTATGCAGACTGTAATTTACCATACAAAGCATTATCCTGTAAAGGTGTGTGAAGTTGGAGCAAAGCAGCCTTTTGCAGAAACTTATCAAGAAATGAACAGTTTGATACCGGACGATAATTTGTTAAAACATTTTTATCTAAACCAGCATTCTTAATTAAAGGTCTAATTACCGCATCTTTACAATCGTCCGGAAAAATGCCAGAATCAAAAGATGCATTTGCAATATGCGCCAAAACAGGAGCTAAAACATCAAGACATTCTTTGACCACTTTAGTAGGCATTGGATCCAATGAGCATGTCTTATTAACATGGTTCTGGAGAAACTAAACTTGTTTTTGTTTTTTCGATTTCAGATAAAGTGCTAATATGCCTTGGGATCTCAAATTCTTCAGGTAAATGGTTTTCCTTTCTCATGTTGAAAAAAAAATTGGTTATTTCACCCAATCCCACAAAAACCCCAATAGTGCACATGATGATTCAAGTCGCTCGTAGCCATGGCAATGAGGACAAACTAAAATGTAGCGACACTAGGGCGGTCTGATGCACATCTTAAAATCTGAAATTTCTAACTCGGAGAGTCCGTGAAGAATGAAAATTTTGAATTTAAATTTTTAAGTTTTTGATGCACGTGTTCATTTTTCATTAGGTTGGCCCTGAAGTCACCATGGAGCATTTATGCATTGGCTGTTTGTACTGGTTCAGAAGGTAAGTATTTCTTGGATTCCACTGTGTTTTAATTTACCTTTACCTGATTTATTTTAATTGAAAGCGGGTCACTTGATAACAGATCCTGGAGTAATGGGTGCCAGTGCTTAATTAAGTCTGCAATTGGCATGATACTTTGGTGCATGACAAGTTCATCTTTTTATTGGGTGGCGGGGGGGGGGGGGCATTTGATTGGCACTGGTGAGTTATGTTCATTCGGTACAGCATTTTAACATGGAGTTGTGTATATGATGATTCAAGTCGCTCGTAGTCATGGCGATGAAGACAATCTAAAATGTAGCGACACTAGGGCGGTCTGATACACAGAAATCCATAATTACTGCAAAGTGGGAAATGCTTAAACCCGTAAACACTGTTTGTAGTTTCTGCCACGACATTAACAGAAATTTATCTGAATCTTCTTACAGGAAGTGAGCTGGCAGTCGAGGGGGATGACTTGAATATAAGGCAAGTTTTTATAGTATCCTCATCTTTCTCTGTTTCTTTCTCTGAACATGAACTGAACCCATGTTTGACCAGGGGTCGATTTCATGAAGCCCTACGATAGGTCAAAACTAGAGTTACGAAGGATAACCTATCCTACTTAGTGCTACAATGCATCATAAGTCCTACGATTGATAGTAAGTTATGATAAGTTTATTGAAATCGACCCCAGAACTCTTAAAATTTTTATTCAGTTATTGTTCAGCATATTTGGGCTTTGCTAACTAGTTTTATTATTAAGCATTCTTTTAACAAATGTTTATATTGAGCAAAAGTCAGCTTGGTACCAGTCTTGTAAATTGTGGTTAGTAATCTTTATTTACAGGGCAAAACAGTTTTTCTGTTTGTCTCTTTAAGTCTGCACAACAAAGTTTGTCTAAAGAATACTGTCATGAAAGTGATGATTGCATAGTTCAGCTGATAACCGTGATGAACTTAAGAGTAATTCAGTCTTTCGCTCCTATCTGATTCATGGCAGGAAAACTTTGTTCATTCTCACGATATCCCATCTCTTATAAGTGAAAAGTATCCAGATTATTTTGTAACTCTTCTTTTCTTTTTCATTCAGAATCAACCTGTTGCCTGTGCAGACATGATGTTCAAAAGCCATAGAAGCAAGGTTAGTGTTGTGCGTAACTGAATTAAAATGTTCAATAAAAGTAGAAGAGGAAATGATGTGTCAGAAATCTATTACTTTGTTTCCCCACCATGTCTCTGGCATGCAAAGCATAACATGTTTTCAAGTGACTTATTTTGCGTGACTATCAGCACATATGATGACACCCAGATAGAGAGACATGAAATACCATGATTATAAAAATCTTTTTTATTATGGATCGATAGGTCTGATGTGCTGGTAGTCTTCAAGATTTTATTTCAGATGGAAATTTTGCTTTGCTAACTGTTTTGTTTCCATGAATTTTTCCAGTGGAATTAAGTTGGCGTATTCCTTTACCACTGGCCATTCTATTAAGAGGATGATTTTAAGTTGCAAATGCTACATGCTCAGTATGTAGATTTTGACTATTGTGATTTTGTTTATTAACATGGAGAAACTAAACTTGTTTTTGTTTTTTCGATTTCAGATAAAGTGCTAATATGCCTTGGGATCTCAAATTCTTCAGGTAAATGGTTTTCCTTTCTCATGTTGAAAAAAATGGTTTATTTCACCCCATCCCAGAAAAACCCCAATAAAATATTAGAGTAAAAGAAATAAAGAGTGCACATGATGATTCAAGTCGCTCGTAGCCATGGCGATGAGGACAAACTAAAATGTAGCGACACTAGGGCGGTCTGATGCACATCTTAAAATCTGAAATTTCTAAAACACGTAAAGAGTCCTAGCAGAATGAAATTTTGAATTTAAATGTTTAAGTTTTTGATGCACGTTTTCATGCATTTTGTTCATTTATAAGTGAAAAGGTATCCAGATTATTTCTTAACTCTTCTTTTCTTTTTCATTCAGAATCATCCTGTTGCCTGTGCAGACATGATGTTCAAAAGCCATAGAAGCAAGGTTAGTGTTGTGCTTAACTGAATTCAAATGCTCAATAAAAATCTGGGTCTATTGCTGAGAACTTGTTAATGCTTTGCAGATCTTTGAAGCATGTGTAAGAAAATGAGTCTGTATTTGGTGTGTCCGTGATGTGAAATATTTGCTACTCTTGACTGTTTGGATGATGACAAACCACCAAGATCTCTGAGACATGCAAACCATAGACTCTTTCATGAATTGATTTAGAACAAATCCTCATTCACCAAGCACCTCCTCCTCCACCTCCTCCTCCTCCTATAGCTCCTCCTCACTTTTGGAATTTGATGGGCTTTGCTCAAACAAATCATTCACAAATCAATTGATTGTTCTCAATTTGCAGATAGATGATGGTTAGAACTGTTCCAGTAATATCGACTTGGCAAAATAAGAAATTGTAAGTAATGTGGATGGAATGAACAATTAGAAATATTAAAGATGACAATAGAGTGGTTTTTGAGGTTTTTTTGCATGTTTCCTTGATTGAAGGAATTGTTTTCAACGTTCCTCAAAATGTAAGCCATATTGCCACATCACAATTTCAGCTCATGATATTGGTTGATGCCAGAATGTGGCTTAGATAAAGATAGACGGTCATAGAAGCGACAAGGTTTATGTTGTAGCCTGTCGTGCCGAAAGCCGCCCACAAATGATCCAAGGCAGTATGAATTTTAGACGCTAAAAAGGGAACATAACAAAACTAGAGAACTTAATGTTTGGATTTAAAAAATGTCTTTGTGATTGAATCCACAGGTGCAGAGTTGTCAAATATGGAATTCAAGATATCAACAGGTTTGTATGGATTAAAGGTTTATTTGCAACTGTTAAGGACCTGTGGCTTAATGTATTCTGTATTTGGTTCTGTTAAAGTTTCTTTGGGGAGTTGATGCGTTTTTAGCCAATCAACACAAATCTCTCAATGTGTCACATATCTGGGTTCATATTTAGTAAGGAGAGACATTTTAATAATCTTACAGTTGCTGAAGTATATTTCATGCTATTTTGGTGGTTCATACAAGCACAGAGTCGATGAAAGACAAGAAATGAGAATAACTTGTAACCAGCCGCATTGCCACGTCACCATTTCTACCTGTGAAATGGAATGATGCCAGAAATACGGCTTAGAGTAAAGAGATGGTCAATGAAGCAGCAGGTTGTTCCATTGTCAATCATGCTGTGCCGAAAACCACCCACAAGATTATCATTCTTTGCATGTCTATTCTAAGTCTTTGAGATCTGTCTACCTCCTTCCAGTCTCCTGAAAAAAAAAACATGTACAGCTCTGCCTTTCCACATTTTCTTAACACATGGCTTTATTATTCTTTGACAGATGTAGAATGGTAGAATACTGCCGATACAATGATGCTGGTGAAAGATTCACTTGATAGGTAAGTTATGTTCATTTGTTTCCATATATTGGAGTACTTTTAATTTCTGAATGGTTTGGTTGGAATGATGAAATAACACAAGACAGTCCTGCTTCTGATGCCAGTGATGTATGTCATTTTTCTGACTGAACGAACCACTTTGAAACATGTTTGGACAGCTATCTTCCTTCACTTTTTTCACACGGGTGTGATCTAGCAGATTTCCGGTTGTTTTTTATGTGTCAAATTTGATCTTTCGCTTTTTTTTTTCGCTCAAGTGCCCCCCTTTTTTTTTTTACTCAAGCACATTATTTCTCATGCAATTGCAAACACCACACAAATCAAGACGTTTACAGTCGGTGTACACTTCTACTATTTTATTTTTGGCTTTCATGAGAAAGCTTGAACTGCTAATATGCAGGGGTGTGAAATCTCCGCGTTTTAGCGGATTTCCGCTTTTTTGATGAATTTGCCGCATTATATTTTCCGCTTTTTTGATGAATTTGCCGCATTCTATTTTCCGCTTTTTTGATGAATGTGCCGAATTATATTTTCCGCTTTTCATCCCCGCGCCAGCGCCGACTTTTTCTTTGTATTTGTTTTATTTCTTCCTGCCGACATGACAGTCAAACAAACTTTACGGGCAGAATACGTGACGTGCGCGTGCAGAAACACGGCTTGAATGAAGCACCGCAGTATATGCACACGGTACTACGGTACTGTTCTGTTGTTGCACGTGTGAAATCATGCCCCGATCGTAAAATGCAGTTCATAATGTAAAGCGAATTGAGATCACTATCCAATCACAAAAATTGTAACACGCTATGTCGGCGCTACATGTTTTTTACATTGTCCAATCAGCGGATGCGTTGTATGAATGAAAGCGCCATGCTTTGGTTTAGCCACATTAAAGTAGCGTCTGGCAACCAGACACTCACTGCGCTATGATTGGCTGCACGTGAACGTGAATGAGACTTGACTTCGCTGGTCCACAGTAGCTAAAATCGTGGCTGTATCGCGCGCTGCCCGCGGATACCAGTTATAGAATCTTCAAGAATCAAGATGGCGATCAACACTGCTTCCGTGTGTGCGATGTCGCGTGGAGCGTGCGTGCAGCGTGCGCGATGGATACGTTTCTCGAACGTGATCGTCGCTTTTGGGGAAGGTTTTTCATGATGTTTTGGGGATTTAGTATGTGAAAAATGAGTTTATACTTGGCCAAATCGGACACAACAACCGAGTGAAATTCAGGTAAGATTTACCTGATCGGGAAAATTATTTTGACGGTAGGCCTGTTTTTTTAAGGGGGGTTCTGGAGGCGGGTGTAGGAATAAAATTCCTCCATGTGCAACGCTACAACCCCCCCCCCCCCTAAAAAAAAACAATGAAAAAGTTAAGAAAAGAAAATGATGACGTCATCACGATCGGGGTTTCCGATTTTTTCCGCTATTTTTTCAAACTTGCTCTCGCACCCCTGAATATGCAAACATTGCAGGGCACACATCCGGATACTTCCTGTACTGCAGTTTGCAAAAACCTCACAACTTTGCAGGGGGTACCAATTTAGGCCGGGGAAATGGTGGCTCACTGTACGGTGACTAGCAGGCGATGGGTACCACATTTCGTGTTGAATCGCCTCTTCTTGAGGCCTGAATGATTGGGTTTTTGTATGAAAAGTGTTTTTATTTGAACCTAAACAAGATTAGAAGGCCAAGAGGCCAGACTTGCATTCCACTTAAATGTTCTGCTCACACCACTGTAAACATATCATTTTATATAGCTAATTCTTTTTCCTCCGACAGAATTATGGAACACCAACAAAGTGAAACCAGCTAAGAATTCCTAAGTGAAAGGTATGTTCATATATCTGTGCATGACATAACCAATTCCTGTAATGAATGGTTAATATCAATTAATCTTTCAATTAGTGAATTGGTTTGTCAGAATGATGAAAAAGCACGACAGTCCTGCTTCTGATGCCAGTGATGTCTAGCGTTTTTCTGACAGAACAAACCACGTTCAATGATCACATCTTAGACAATTTCCTTCCCACATTTTCTTAACACATGACTTTATTATTCTTTGGCAGATGCAGAATGGTAGAATACTGCCAATACAATGATGCTGGTGAAAGATTCACTTGATAGGTAAGTTATGTGCATTTAAATTTGTTACCATATATTGGAATACTTTCAATTTCTGAATGGTTTGTTGGAATGATGAAAAAACACAAGACAGTCCTGCTTCTGATGCCAGTGATGTATGTCATTTTTCTGACAGAACAAACCTCTTAGAAACTTAGACAATTTCCTTCCTTCATTTTCTATAATGCATTGCTTTATTACAGTTGTGGTACACTTATCTGTAAACATCTAGATTTTTGTGGTGTGTTTATGTCACTTGGAATTGCATGAATGACTTCTGTCTGCACCACAATATGTGTACATGTAAACATGCCTTTCAGAGGGTTTAATTTAATATTTCCTGTATCATATTGTTTTCAGATGTGATTGCCATTTTTAGAGAAAGGCCACTGCTACCAGGTATGTAAATTAATCAATGAATGTGCAGTTGTCATATTACCAGAAGATGGGTACAGAAACACAAATCTGAAATCAGGGTATTTTACAGGCATGCAACTTTTCCTCGGATCAGCTGATTTCCTCGTTTTCTCACCATGCTCATGCCATTGAAAATAGAAAAACACTGCACAAAGTCTTGTAAAGATTGGAATTTCCTTGTTTTTTTGTCAAGTCTGAGTTGCATGACTGATTTTAAAGCTAGAAAAGAAACTTCTGTTGGTACATGACAGATAAGTTCTTTGCTGAGCCCATAGACAAGTTGGTAATAAGTGTACATGTACATACAGTCAGAGCTCCTCTGATCCTCTGTTGTCTTTTTAGCACCATGCTTGTAAAAGTGATTATGTACATATTAATTATGCAAACATGACCAACTTGCTAATTAATGCTACCTTCGCTGTGAATATCCTTAATTCTCATATCCATAGGCTGATGGATAAGTAGATTGACTAATGACCCTGACCTACACCCAGTAGGTGTTGTCTTATGATGCATAGATTCACACAGCTGCATGTTTGTACTATGATGACAAAATGAATGCCCCAGTCTGAAAATGCCATGACTGATTATTCAACAGTCAGTTTTACTCTGAGTACAAAACATGCAGGATTCATCTCAGAGTCGTCATAAACCAGTCATTTTTACTTGAATGTGATCACTCAGGGGTCTTATTTTCTGCTTCCAGAAGGTGTTGGATTGTGCTGGAAGATGATGGATTCATCTTATTTGGAGGTACGTGACATTTAAAGATCCTTGATGGGCAGAGACTTGATTCATAATTGGGGTTAGGCAAGTTTCCCTTAGCAAAGAACAAGTTTATGAGAAGTGGAATTTGTGCATTTAAAGGCCATAGCTTTCATCACCTCTGTTAAGTCCTGTTGCAGTTCTTGTTGAGGAGAAGAATAGTAACATTCTATGGTCGATAACATGTACATATACATTATTTAGCAATAAAAAAAATATCTTTGCCAAAATTTTTTCCATAGCTCATTCTTGAAAATAAACTAATTAATTGTTTGGAATGCATGGTGATGTTTTGTATGTACCAATGATGATGATTGATTTTGCCAATCCGAGTGAGTCGATGAGAGCAACAATCATAGCCCGTATATTAATCCATTCAACTCTTATCTGAGGTACATGCAATTCAAAACAAAATACAGGATTAAATTCCAGCTGAAATCCATGGTTGTGGGTGTTAGATGTTTATGTACTGTGATATAAAATGTACCTATTCTACAGTTTGAAACAAATATTTGCAAAGGCCTTTTCGTCTAAATTCTGAGAAATCATCCATGGGTCTGAGCCATACCAATCTGAATCACTGTTGAGACAACGCGACTGAGATCAGGCCAAACGGCCATGTCCACATTGTCTCTGTAGAAACTGATATCAGAAACAATCTTTTTTTCAACCAACGTATATTTCCATTTCATAATACCATAATTAGAAGATCATGATATTTCAAAAAAATTAGCAGAAATTCTGTAAAATATCTAGTCATTTTGCTTGTAGACAATGTTGAGGGATGTAAATTCTCAAACGTGCTGAACATTTCTCAGAAAAGCTACTAAACCTGTTAATTTTGCCTACAATACAGCCCTCCTAATGTATCTTTCATGAGCAGATAGGTCATAGATGAAACATTCACTATACGTTTCTAATACAATTCAGAATGTATGGAGCATTTTTTATTAATTTTGCTACCTTTTTTTTTTCATCTTGTAGGTGGAGGTATAAACTGAAGTTTGTTTTCAAGCAGATGTGTGTATGTCTTCATTCCTGCAACACTTGGTAAATAAAATAATTTGTCTTTAAAACCATGGATTAAACTGATTGCTTTCCATGTGTATTAGCTTGCATCATAAATCTGTCTTGATCTTACTTTGCTCTACTTTCCTGAACATTGCCCTTGAATGTAAATAATAAGATCCCCAGTAAAAAAAAAATATGCAAAAACGTGTTTTGTAGCCTCCCGTTGGGTGCATTTTTAACCCTGAGAAATTCATGATTCTGCATGAACACATAAATGATGATGGAATTGGATAGTTTGGTCTTAGATATGTTATTGCATTGTACCAATGATGATGTTTGATTTTGCCAATCCGAGTGAGTCGATGAGAGCAACAATCATAGCCCGTATATTAATCCATTCAACTCTTATCTGAGGTACATGCAATTCAAAACAAAATACAGGATTAAATTCCAGCTGAAATCCATGGTTGTGGGTGTTAGATGTTTATGTACTGTGATATAAAATGTACCTATTCTACAGTTTGAAACAAATATTTGCAAAGGCCTTTTCGTCTAAATTCTGAGAAATCATCCATGGGTCTGAGCCATACCAATCTGAATCACTGTTGAGACAACGCGACTGAGATCAGGCCAAACGGCCATGTCCACATTGTCTCTGTAGAAACTGATATCAGAAACAATCTTTTTTTCAACCAACGTATATTTCCATTTCATAATACCATAATTAGAAGATCATGATATTTCAAAATTTTTAGCAGAAATTCTGTAAAATATCTAGTCATTTTGCTTGTAGACAATGTTGAGGGATGTAAATTCTCAAACGTGCTGAACATTTCTCAGAAAAGCTACTAAACCTGTTAATTTTGCCTACAATACAGCCCTCCTAATGTATCTTTCATGAGCAGATAGGTCATAGATGAAACATTCACTATACGTTTCTAATACAATTCAGAATGTATGGAGCATTTTTTATTAATTTTGCTACCTTTTTTTTTTCATCTTGTAGGTGGAGGTATAAACTGAAGTTTGTTTTCAAGCAGATGTGTGTATGTCTTCATTCCTGCAACACTTGGTAAATAAAATAATTTGTCTTTAAAACCATGGAATAAACTGATTGCTTTCCATGTGTATTAGCTTGCATCATAAATCTGTCTTGATCTTACTTTGCTCTACTTTCCTGAACATTGCCCTTGAATGTAAATAATAAGATCCCCAGTAACAAAAACATATGCAACAATGTGTTTTGTAGCCTCCAGTTGGGTGCATTTGGAACCCTGGGAAATGTACAGTATTCATGATTCTGCATGAACATATAAATGATGATGGAATTGTATAGTTTGGTCTAAGATATGTTATTGCATGGTACCGATGATGATGATTGATTTTGCCAATCCGAGTGAGTCGATGAGAGCAACAATCATAGCCCGTATATTAATCCATTCAACTCTTATCTGAGGTACATGCAATAGCACCTTTCAATTACCACATGAAGATTTTCACCTGGATGTGGTTTTTAAGATCATTTTCGGCTGAGTAATGCTACAACTTACTTAATTGGTATTTGCTGATTTAAACATTGATTATTGTGTTTTTGTATTTCAGTGACTCTCTGAGCTTAGCCATGGACGTACCGATTCAGATCATTATTTGGTACGTTATTACAACAAAAACCTTTAATTATGAAAGAGAAATCACTCAGTTATGTGAGGATTGTTTAAAACAGTGCAGGATTAGAGAGAGATATTCATCACAATCATTCTTACCAGTCATTTATTGTGCCATATTTACAGGCTAAGTCTGAAGAGGATGAGTTTGAACATGTGGGAATCTCTCTGAAAATCCATGAAGATCTCATTGACATGGTTCACTGATTCAGACTGCCATTTAGTCAAATAGAACAGTCTATATAGTTTTGGACTATCTTTTTTGTCTTCATTTTTCTTCATTGATTTTTTGTAAAAGCCATTTCTCACGGAGGGGTTTGAAAGCCTTCGGTTGTTCCATTCTCCTTTTTTTCCCTTGGAAAATGCATGTAGATCCCTCAAATCCTGTAGATTTTCCTCTTGATTTGATGTCAATGTGTATTATCCAAATAATGTATTATGTTAACATTCTTTTCATTTGGCAGTTGGTATCAGTGCAGGAAGCTGTAACATTTTGCTGCGGGAACCCAGCCATTCTGAAAGGTATGTGTGAGCATGAACAGTTGAAAACATTGCCTTGTCCTTGGACAGTATGTGAAACGACTGTGCTTGTGACAGTGGGAAGGAGAAGTGATGAAAAACATTATTTCTTGAACTCTCTAACTGAAAAGGTGGCTTTCAATAGCTTGCCTCTTTGTTGACTAAAACATAATCTGATCTCCTTCCCTGTGCCATACTTGATAGAACTTGTCATATTGAAAAAGCCTGGACTAATGTGTCGGTTAACAAAAGATTGTGAACTGAAATATTTGGCTTGTGCTTCATAACGCAAAAAACTTGTCGTATTAAAAAGCCTGGACTAATGTGTCAGTTAACAAAAGATTGTGAATTGAAATATTTGCCTTGTGCTTTATAATAACACAAAAAGAACTTGTCGTATTGAAAAGCCTGGACTAATTGTCAGTTAACCAAAGATTGTGGATTGTGCTTAATTATGTAAGTAGAAAAATCAGTGGCTGCTACAATTAACCTTTTCGAAGTATGGAGGACACAATAGGAGGGCGCTGTTTGAAGTGGGTAATTTGAGTCGAACGCAAAGGATTTTACCCAAACCAAACTGGGCCCTCCTATTGTGTCTGCCATACCTCTAAAAGGCTAATGGAAGTGGCCCAGTGCATAATTCACTTAAATAGATTTAAAAAGTTTGCTGATAACATTTCCCCCGATATTTATTTTTATTCTCAGTTTGCTCAGACAACTGGAAGTTTCCTCACTCCTCAGGATCATGTCTTCATCCATACCTGGCAAGAATCCCCATTGGATGTTTAAGGAGACTCGCAAATACTTGCATCTTTCCCCTTCTGTCCAAACCAGCCCTTATTGTGTACTTGTACTCGGCACATTCTTGTAATATGGATGCTTGGATATGGAATTAGTGTTGTATCATAATCATGTTGAACATAACGTCCGGACAGAGCAAGGACATACCGGTAACCACTGTTGGGCCATTTTGAATTTATTTTTTTTGAAAATTGGCTTTGAAGTTCGATGCTCTTACCAAAATTTGACAGTTCACTGAAAATAATGTTTGTCATGTCAGTACCAAGCACACAATAGTTATTTTTATTCACTGAATAAGTACCTTCGTCTCTTTTGTTCAGGAAATTTTAAGGTAGTGCTGTGCCTTTTCGGAGCTTTTGAAAAATTGGCGACTGTGTACTGGTGTACAACGTATGCTTTGAATGGTGCGGTGAACATAACACATCGTGGAATTTTCTGGATGCAATGCTGCTGCTGCATGGTCCGGGCCATGCGGCCACGTGGTGGGCATGCGGTGTTCATGATGCATCGTACGCGATATGTTTACGTCTTCTTTCGAGCGATCGTCGCATTCGGAAGGCTGTTCGCATATTTTTGTTTAATCAAGTTTGCGAAAAGTTTGTTTCTGCTTGGCAAAATGGACCCCAAAACGACTGAAATTCAAGTATGTATTATACAGTCTACACTTTTGGGGTTGTTTTTATTGGGCAAACGTCAGTCTACTTTTTAAAATGTTGGTTTCGTTATACCGTTTTTGAAATTTTGGAACCGGATGGCAAGATTTTAAGCGGGAGCCCGATAATCCGTTTTTGATGCACAGCACTATTTTAAGGTAGATAATGTTGTAAGTTCTTTTAACAGTTATAATTGATACAGCACATGAAAACACATAAAGCATAAACGGTGCAAGTCTCCTATCATTTTTCAGGGCCTATGAGCTTTTAAGTCCTTTTGATTTATTGCAGATGAAGTTTTTTTTGTGATTTTACAGAAATATCGGCCTACAAGACCTTTTTGCTAAAAGCTTTTTACCTTCCTAACAAGCCCTTTTGAAAAGTGTTAATTATTTGTTAATCAGGCTAATTCATGAAATCAAAAATAGACTTCAAGGAGATTGTCCCATTTGCTACCAAAATGTGGAAATGGTCAAAAAATGGTTTTAAGTCCTTTTTGCTTTGAGCCGACGCCCTTTCCTTTGCACATTATCTTCTTGACGATGTTACATCTACAAGTCTTTTTGCCGTTTTCATATTTTAACAACATTTTTTTATGTAAAGCAGATTGTTTAACGATTCAGAATTAATTTATTAGTAATAAAAATAATATGAACTAAAAACATTGTTTTTTGCTCCATCTGTTTGTGTCCTTGACAAAATTAATGAAGTTCATTATTAATGTGTATTGTGTAGGAATATAGGCTTGATTTAGTGTCTCTTGTGGGAAGGAACATTTGGAGACGTGCTTGTCAAAAAGTGAGAATGTATACGGAGGGTAATTGGATTTCTTTTTAAGTGCTTGGAGGGCCTGGCATCAATCCTTGCAGGATATTTGTCAGGCTAATGAACAGAACATGAGTAAGGATACACAAAAGGGTCAGGGAGTGGTCAATCTTATCCCCAATACATGTTCATGAACTTCATGTGGTGTATTTTGGCTGAGCCGTTTGCAATAGTTCTTACATCGGCAGTACATAATGGTAACGTCAAATAAGAAAGTGTTGCTGCGTTGCATGCACTGGAATCATATGAGAATATAGAAGATAAAATTAAAACAGTGCACAAAATGTAATGGATGACCCAAGCTTTCGATGCGTTGCACCTTCTTCAGGGCAATGGGAAATAATGTATTAGTTGAAGTCTACACAGAGGGCGCTCTTTCAAAACATTAAGTCTAGTTACTGACTCATCCACGAAATGACGTACAAAGTAATCGGCGGAAATCGTAATTCTCTGCTTGACAGGTAGTCTGCACGTCAGCACGTGTCAATGTCATGTCAAGATCTGATACGCGCTGGGGGCCAGAAGGGGACCTTTTTGTCGGATCAAGGTCTAGTAAGTCAGAAAAGGGCACGGTTTTCTCAAGGTTATCTCGGCTAGTACGTTTTTGTAGCTCCTCCATTGCATGTGGAGATTCCTCGACGAAGACCAATGGCAGCTGACGTGGAGCAGCAGGAACAAGCCGCGATCGTGGAGGTCTTTGTGACCAAGAACAGGGGTCGAGGAGTGCGGGTAATGGCTGACGTGAAAGCAGGTTGCCTTTTGCTGACGGAGAAACCGTTCGAGTTTGTCGTCCAGAACACGCAGAGGGGACGTCACTGCGATCAGTGTCTGACAAAAAGGTGTGGTGAACAGGCGATTACAGGCATTGCGTGCACTGCATTCAGTGCCACTATGTTGAATTTCTCTAACTAATCAATCATTAACGCCAGTATGTTACTCATGTGGAGTGTGCTGTGTGTGCGAGAAGAAGTTTGACCAGCATGGAGATTTTTAGTGTGCTTTAGTCCACAAGGATTATTTTCAGACATGGCTTTAATTTAAGTTCTACCATGGAGGTAGAAATCATAGAGGGCTACTGGGGTTAGTGTAGTTTATCCACCCATAATATTTTCAGTATTTATTTATCCCTATTCTGTTCCAAAATGAGATTCGTTACTTAAAGCAAATTTATTCATGGGTCCTGAAAACCCTAAAATGAACTTATTTTGGCAATATTTCAGTGAAAACAAAACAGTTTCTTACCCAAATAAATACTGAAAATAATATGGGTGGCGTAAACTACACTAATGCCGGGCTACCTCCATGCTGAACTACAGTAAACTAACTCGCCTAAATATGTTGACCAGTTGTGGTGTCCTCTTCAATATTAGCAAGATTTAATTTGTGGAAAGAGGGCAGGGCTTTGATTTTTGAGGGAACTAAAGATGGGGTCTGAAAATAAATCCTTTTGGACTAAAGCACACAAACCCCAAGATTTCTATAAAATTCTACCTCCATGCCCCCCATAATTATACCTAATAATATACCTATAGAGTATAGATCAGCGCGGACATTCGGGTACTTTCATTCTCATAACTTGACAACTGATGACCCACAAATTTTACCTACCATGATCTGTACCAAATTCTCATTCTGTTGATTCAACCATTTATTTATAAAAAATAATTTATCATTCACGATCTTGGAATCAAAACCTTTTCAGAACCTTTTATAAATAACTCCATCGGCCCAGTTCGATCAAATCGAGTCAGGACAATATTTCATCAATTTTTGAGTGACTTGGTGCGCCATAGCTACTTCGATGTCAACGAACTATGCCGCACAACCAATTTACCGAAAACTGGTGACGCTTCGTTTACGTAGCAGAATCTGTGTCGCTGTAAATGACAGACAATATTTCCAAAGAAAATACTTCAACTTCGAGGATTTTTACAGATTATAAGTGTCCAGGAAGTGTCCAGTTTAAAGTTAGTCAAGTGATTTTCTGAAATTTTATTTCGTTTCTGTTTTATAGAAGTTTTCCCGTTATCCAATCGGAAACCGATGACTGCAGGATACTTTTATTAAACTTACAAACATCAAACTGGCATTAAATACTACTACAAGTACTAGATTATCATGCTGTCTCATAGATCCTAGTTATTGGAGCCTTATTGAATTCTGTAACTTAACAATTTTGACTTGATTGGTCCAATAACTGCAGGATCATTTTGTGGAAAAGGGTTCTGATGATGTATAACTAGTGAAAGTATGATGGATGGACAGATGGAGGAAGAATGATGGGGTAATTTTAAACGACCATGACAACAGCGCAACAGAAAATGCTTAATGATCGTTCACCTGGTGTGTCTGTGTCTGAATGTGAAAGTCGGGTACAAAAGTCACAATTTCCTCTCATTTTTTTGATCGGAATTCTCAAAAAATTCTACAGAACGTACATTACAAATACCCCACTTTACTTTGACTCGGATATGTCAACTCCAACAATTAAAAGGGAGTACACCCCAGTTACTGGGTCTAGTTCAGATGTATAGGGTTTGTGCATGTATTACGGTAATAGTGACATAACTGACATTGGTTTATATTTATGTTCTTCTCCACATGTGTTAACACATAGAGCAAGGAACTTTCTAGACTATGGTTTACAATAACATTTAATTTCAATTTCATTGAACTGTTGCCAAGCTCACATTTATAAATAGTTTAGAAAGATTTCCACTGATGAGACAATACAAAAAATGTGTTAGGGCTGTATTATCATACTTTTTTGTCAAAGAAATGCAGATTCATGGGCACAATTATAAATATCAAGGAAGATACAGTAACCATGGTAACAGTCATATGTGAATTTTCAGTCCCATATGGTGCCCACTTATTTAGAAAACAGTGAAAAATTGCCAGAGTAATTTTTTAAGACTTTTCACCATTATTTTTATCTAATTGTGACATCACATTTGAGCATTTCATCCATTCTTTTTATTTGATCCATTGATTCTCAGGGATGAAATTCTACACAAGTGTTCAGCCTGCAAGTTTGCTTATTACTGCAACAAGGATTGCCAGGTGAATTACATTTCTTGTCCTCCAAAAATAGATTGGTATTTACATGTATCCTCTCTGCCTACATCCCCATTCTGCGGTTTGGGCACGGTGGCCTAACTTTCTTTTAAATACTGTCTTCGTTCGTTTCTTTTCTTTTCAATTTTATTGCATAACTCTCATTGGTCTTACTTAAATTTTTGTTGAATGCGCCTTTGATCACTTTTGTGGAAAAGGCGCACTATAATTTTCATATTATTGTTCTTTTGGACAGTCAAATGATATGTTGTCAACAAAGCATTAATTCAGGACTGAGAGAAAAACAAATTCACATACATGCAGTTGGTGATGAATCCAGTTACTGGAGCCCTATATTACTTACTCCTCATTAATGAATTTGGCATTAACTGGAAGATTTAACATTAATGATCAGAGGAGTAATAGGCTTCCACTTTTGTATCTGGATTTAATTTGGTCAGAGAATTGTACTTTAGAAATAGAGGGCTTTGTAGAAGAACCGTCTACTACAGGTAGATGTAGTCAGCAAATGCTATCAGAAATGTGCATGACTCCTCATTAGACTTTGTACTTGAGCAGCACAGTAGGGTACGTGTATGTCTGATGCAGAATCTGTATACCTGTACTTTAATCTCCAGGTTCACATAGTTTGCTCTTCTTAAACTTAGTTTTCTCTTAACACTATCATCAACTAACTCTTTTGAGGGAAATTTCTTTTGACCATTTATCGCCAACAGAGGGCAGCATGGACATCACATAAATTAGAATGTGAAGGAATAACTCGGGTGGCTCCAAACATCCCATCAGACCACATCAGATTGATGGCTAGGCTGTGTCGCAAGAAGAAAGTAAGTTTGGAAAGTAAAATATTATTGCCTGTGCGGGTGCCTTTTTTTTCACAACAAACTTCTCATAGAAAATTTCAAAATTATTGCTGGATTTTAATATACATAGTTTTATATTGTTTTGTTAAAAAATTGTGTGAATTTGTCCTAAGTTGTTGTGGTTTTATAGCAAGTGTGCATATAAAATGATTAATGATGTGTTTCTACCCCATTATGTTTATATTTTCATTAAGAAGCAGCCAGCACCTGCACTCGATGGGACATCCACATTCCCATCTCACATTGACCAGCTGCAGTCAGGTTTGTAAAACTAGTTTATGTTAGTCACAATGTGCATAGAGACTTTAAAGTGCATTATATGGATTGTTTCAGAAATACATGTATTGTTAGCTTCTGAAACTTGCGTAATGCAGCAGAATCCCTTTCCAGTTTTGAAAATGGTTGTAATCCTCTGCACTTTCATACAACTTTGTACCCAAACCACACAGGAACATCTCGTTTATCGTCACCCTAAATGTTGTCATACTGCAACAGTGTGGTTATACTAGCAGTTTGGTCTTCTTTGAATACTTTCTACAACTTCCTAAGATAAGTTTGGTCACCCTTGCAAGCTTTTTGTGTCTTGCATTTAAATGACCAGTAAATTTGAAGAATTCTGGTTAATTATTCATTTACGTTAACCAAACCAATAGTGACAGTTGCCAAAAGGGAATCATCTTTTGATTTTCATACTGGTACTTGTATCCGGCTAGTAAGATACACTTGTTGCACAAAGTAGATTATGACTCCAGTCTGATTGTATATTGTAACAGTACCTACAGACTTACGCGGAGACACACAGCTGGAATTTTCCAGCTGGCTGTACACACTGCGGCGATTCATGGGGGATGATGAGGCCAGCAACATGCTTCCCTCCGAGGTGCTGCAGCAGTTTGGTCGCATGAGATGCAACACCTGTGACATATCTGATGGTGAACTGCAGAGCATAGGAATTGGGTTGTATCTCCGGTGAGTAAAATGAATATTAGGACTCTTGAGATTTAGTTGTTTGTTCTGTTTATTTACAAAACCCATTATGATAGTGCTCCTATCACACCGATACTGGACAATGCTTTCAAGCAGAAGCTCAAGCAGGTGAGAGAGTGTAGCAGTAGCTGCTCATTCTGATATTGAACAATGTTGGCAAATCTGGGCTTTCTTTAGCATTCTCACAGGTTACCACGGCAATATGATCTGATATAATATATCTAGTGCAAGAATAATACCCAATTTTTATGAAGAGTCTGCTGCAAGAATCTACTTTATACCCAAATGAGGAAGAAATTGTTGTCTTTTTTTTTTTAAGAGCTAAAATTTGCGACTAGGACATTGATGGTGATCATGAATGCCTTTAGGATTAAGACCTTATCCTTCTCTGTAGGTTTTCTATGATCAACCACAGCTGTGATTATAACTGCATTGCTATCCACACTGGGATTACTGTAAATGTAAGAGCCACCAGAGATATCCCAGCCAACAAAGAGGTAAGGTAACTACTTGAGATAGCCTCTTTCAATGTGATCATCACTTTCATCATGTTTTATTACAATGTTATTTTTTAGATCAAGTATTTAGATCAAGTACATACAATGTTTCTTCAGTTTGTGAAAAGCTTGTTTCTACCTGGCAAAATGGACAAAATAACTGAGTGAATTTCTACTGTTTACACTTTTTGGGTTGTTGAGCATGAGCCAAACGTTGGTCTCTGCTTTTTCCCTTTCAGTTTAGGTTAACGGTTAATGAAAATTTTTAACCGGATAATTAATCTATAACTGGATAAAAAGCCCAGCACTAATTTATAATGGGTGTTTTTTTACTATGATTAGCGATGTTGTTCTCTCTTTTTTATTAATGAAAGTAAACCGGTTTGTTATTTGGTTTCCCATAGTGCTTTATCAGCTATGTTGATGTCTTGAAACCTACCGCAACAAGAAATACCATCTTGAGAAATGTCTTTCAATTCATGTGCAAGTGTCACATGTGTCGAGACACTAACAAGGTAAGGAGACCAAAATGATATCCTGAATTGATTTCTTGCTTTAGCCTTTTTTTGCTTTATACAAAAGACGTACATTGAAGATTCATGTCCCAGTCAAACTACCAAATGATAATTGCTAGCCTCAAATTTATTACCGGTACTCAAATTTTAAAAGCAAGTCTGTACATTAAAATGTTTCGTGGACCTTTAATTTATTCAGAATGTGGTATGTTTGTCCAAATGGGATAACTTTATCGATTATTTGTATCTGTATAATTTGTTTTGTTTTTTGATTGACATTTCCTTGTCTAGGATCACATGCGTCACAGCGTGAAATGCGGAAACCCCAACTGCAAAGAGCCTGTCCTTGTAAATCCTGGTAATTTACACAAATAAAATTGACTTACCAACCAAATCGGCTATCTTTTTTTTTTTTTTTTTTTAGGGGGGGGGGGGGGTGTCACCCCACCTTAAAGGTTGTATCATACTTTGTTAAGAGACCAAAACAGAAATGTTCACAGATTTACGTATAACTTACAGGGTATGCAGATGATGCTGGTAGAAACATGCTGTTAAAATTTTTTCGCCTGAAATGGTGTATTTATCCAGAAATGAGTAAAACAACGACCAAAAATGTTGATCTTTTAAAAGATCAAAAATAAAAGAGAAAACACTTAAGAAATACTGTGGCTGTTTTTCGCTGTTTTCTCAAAAATTGGGCAACGTATGGGACTGGAATTTTCACAGATTACTTTTACTGTATCTTCCTTGATATTTTTGCCCACGAATCTGTATTTCTTTGACAAAAACCAAAATATGATACTACCTTTAATAGCATAAGTTGACAGAAGACTGCTATGAGTATGATATAGAAAATCCATTAAGTGAAATTGCTATTTTGTAGCAGCCTTCTATAAGCTGATGAAAATTGATAATTTTCATTGCACATTTTTGATGTACCGCTACTTGTATTTTGGTTGTTACTGAGAGTTATGAAATGTCTTAGCAAAGGAGATTGTTAAAGTACAACAGACACTATAACAGTTACCCTTGCAAATAATTTTCATGTGTGGGATTTCACCTGTTTGTTTTGTTTTTACATTAGATTTTTTTCTTTCATGTAATGTATGTTGAATAATTAACCTTGAATAATTAAGTAACCTCAGTCAGCAAGAAAATATAGACCTGGGTTAAGTTTATAAGTTTATCAGAATTTAACTCTCATTTTCTTTCTCTTTGTCTTGTATTTTTATTATTAAGATGGAACCGTCAAGAGATGCATTTTTTGTTCTTTTGAGAGCTTCCCACCTGGGTTCGCAGACCGATTGAAGTTAATAGAGCAGCAGTGCATGGCCAAACTATCAGCTGCTGAGGAGATCAAGAGCTTTGGCAATATCCTTTACAAACTCCTCTGCACAGTACATCTGTGAAGTCACTGACTTTGAGTTAGGCTTCTGAGCAAATATGGCTTTATCAGAACCTGGACTTTTGAGTAATATCAGAATATATTGTTTAAAGGTATACAAATACATGATTGGTAAAGGTCGCAGAACAGCACTCACACTTTGTCGGATCCAGCATGTACATGAAATGATAAACCTCAGAATTTTGAGACACGAGAAAATACCGAAACCCGACTCAATTCTTCTTATAAAACACAAAGAATGGTTTTGATCTTACCCTGAGATCAAAACTGTTTCCGGTCTTTGTTTGACTAATTTCTTGATAAATACAGCGTTCATTCGGAAATATTTTAACGGTATGTTTCTACCAGCACCGTCTTCATAATCTGATAGTTGTACGTCAATCTGTGAACATTTCTGTTTGGGTATGTTCCAATCTTGTACTGTACCTTTAAGTAAAGCCTCTTTAAAAGATGCCTTGGGTTTGTTCATTGCTTTTCAAAGTGTTGCCCTTAACAATGGGCATCTTACATTGGAATAAGGTTCTTGAGCTTAGTGAGCAGTGTCTTGCTCTCCAGAAGGGCATGCTTCATCCCTACCATCACCTTGTAGTAGAGTCCCTTCACAATGCTATGGATGCTTGCATCAACCTGGAGAAGTGGGAGCAGGCCTTGGGGTATGGGCAACGCTCCATTGAGAATCTGGAGTAAGTGGACAGTATAACCTCATTCCATGAGGCTCTATCCTTACAAGTATCCCTGTACCTGCTTTAGATTGTGGTTGCTTTTGTACATTTTTGGATTTCTGATGAATCATCTTTTGGTTGATTTTTGTTTCATTAAGAGTTGTTAACTTTGTATTGAATAGTTTACTTATTTTGTTTTCTCAGCAATGGCATTAACCCTACTGAGATAAGACTACCTAAATAAGCACAAAAGTGAAAGTAATATTCTGAACAAAGGTTTGGTAGGTGAAACAAGAGTAAATCATTCTTTATCTTTTCAATCTTACATACTTGTTTGAAGCTTTTTTGTAGAAAAAATGAGTTTAGTATCTCCAGTCAAATAAATAATTAGTTAATTCCTCTGAAGAATTTACATCTCAGAACTGTTTATATAAGTCAAATGGCATGCAAGAAACTAAAGAAATGTGAACATTTACCCATATAATTAGGCTTCAAATAAAAGAGAAGTTTTTTTATATTTTCTTGTAGTTTTCATTGCCCTGGTAACAACGCAACAGCTGCCATTCAACTCATGAGAATAGGAAAGCTGCAACAGTTCTTGAAGATGAATGCTGATGCACTGAAGAACCTCCAGAAGGTCAGAGAAGTAAAATCACAGACAATAATTAGGATCCACTGTGATGTGTGGAATTTGGAACAAATTGAAAGATAAATAGAAGAAAAAGATGTGAGCCAAAATGCGAGGTGGTGTTTGTCATACTGCAGTTTGTCGGACTATTTAGTACCTGTATTTGCTAGGTGGAAGCCACATTATACAGGAATGCAACTTTTCCTTGGATCAGCTGATTTCCTCTTTTTTTTTTTTTTACTTCACTCTTATACCATTGAAAAGTGAAAAGCATTGTACAAAGTATGCTAAAGATGAAAATTTCCTCGTTTTTTGTTAAGTCCAAGTTGCATGCCTGATTATACCAATGCTGCCAAAATGCACTTCTTGTGTTTCTGGATTTTGAAAGCCATGATACCATTGAGTCTTGGAACCCTCACTCAATATTACGCTTGGAGCCAAGATTGTTGGTTTTAGTACATTCCTGGAATGTTTCTTGCAACATGCTTGGACATGCTTGGGGCTACGTTAATGTACTTTGTTAATATACAATGTGTCTCCCAAAAAATGATTTTCAAATATTTACAAAAATTATGAAAAGAATTTTTTTTTTTTTAGCTATTTAATGTTTAGTCTATTGCATTCACTATCTCACTGGATAAACTCTGACCAAATATCAGTGCAATCCATTAATGCATCACAGAGCAATGGGAGACTTTTGGAGAGTCGGTCTTGAGTCAACAGCGCACGTGCAAACCATGCTTGCGCAATTGTGAGCATGCGCACGTTGTATTGCGTGCGCGTGTGCTATTGACTCAAGACCGACTCTCCAAAAGTCTCCCATTACTGATTGTCTTGAAAAGTCCATTTTGCTACCATTACAAATGAGTGACAGTTGTGGTCATCTTAAGGGTGATCTGTGGGCAACCAGTGAGGGGAGATTTACAGATCACAACTCAGAATGTTAAGATGACCACCATTATTGTCACTCAATTGTAATGGCAGGAAAATGGACTTTTTAAGACAATCAATAATTGCTCAGTGATGCATGAATGGATCTCATCAGAACATTGCCTGGGAGATAATGCAATAGACTAAAAATCAAATGGCTAAAAAGAATAATAATATTTTGAAAATGGGTATCGTTTTGGGGACACACTGTAGTAAATGACCATCAGTGTGTCCTATGACCGCAGCTTGGGTTGGTTATTCCTTGGAAGTAATTGTTTTATTATTTGCAAGCTCAACAAAGTTTTCATTGATTCCTTGTCACCATTGTAACCTTTCCCAGGCAGAGAACATACTGCATGTTACCCACGGGCAAGACCATCCACTGTGTGTACAGCTGAAGGAGATGTTAGTAGCCTGTTCACTGGAGAAACAACACAAACGTCTTGAGTCTATTGAAGAAGCAGAGCCTGACCTTGAAAGAGAACCTAAGGATGAACCTATGCAGGAAGCAACAACAGAGCCAAGTATGGAAACAGAGGAGAAACCTGGAGAAGAACACAAAACAGAGACAGAACAGAAAAATGAGACTGAATTGAAAGTTCAATCAGAAGAAAAAGCTGAGAGCGGAGAGGTGGATTCTAGTGAGGCAGTCACAGCTGCTTCTGCTGAGCATGCTGAAGATACATCCACTTGAAAAGTGAACACTGATGATCAAACTGATAATATCAACTGCCAAGAAACATAAGAGTTTCCATATAGGAAAATTGTCCGTACAATTTATCTGATTCCACCTAAAAATTAGTAAAATACCTTGAGAAGTCTCAGAATGTGGATAGGTTAGTCATTTGTCTGTCAATGTAAAATGATGTACGAATCATCTTGCCTCATTTGTGTTAATTGTCGTCCAAACAGTATTCCTCACTGATGGGGGCTCCAGGGCTGTGACAATTATTGCTGATTGCTTCTACTTTTTTATTATTTAGAACAAGAAGACATACATGTTTATAAATATGTGCCCATGATTGGCCAGCAAAGTGAATCCTTCACTAGTATTTTTAAACTGAACTTAAAAGGCTACAATATGGTTTTCACCAGATTGGACTCACTGATATTAAAGTTTCTTGAAAACAGGTCATCACTATATTTTCACTGAGGCAGAATTCTGATCAAATATTAGCACCAAAGTTTTCAAGAGACGTATACAAACGTAATAAAAAATAATGCTGTCAAAGCTTTAAATATACAATATTTCACACAATATAATCAGTTTTGATGATTTAGAAGGTATATAAGTCAAGAAAAGCTGGGCAAGTTAGTGACACCTATTTAATCATGTTTGCACTCTGAATAGGTTTAAAGGATGGACTTGTGTGATGAACTTTCTCTTTTATGCTTTCAGTTATAGCCACAAAATATAAGATGAAGTGAAAGGATTCATTTTTAAAAAAATGTTCACGATTCATTTTGTGCAATGTAACAAAATGTAATCAAAGTTGAACATTTATATATTTTATCATCTGTAAATATATACATGTACATAATAAGTAACCAAGAATGAAGTGTAACTTCTTCATATTTCAATGCTGCCTATTCCAGATATCAGTTTTACAGTTTATATTTTTTGTAAGTCTGCAAATACTATTCATGGAGAATTTACGGTTACTTTTGTCAGCATACCGAATCACAAATCTTTAGGTTCATACCGAATCACAAATCTTTAGATTTACCTATAACTTACTTTAGTTTTCTGCCTGAAATGCTGTATTTATTCAGAAAATAGTAAAACCAATTGACCAAAAACATGTTTGATCTTCGGAAGATCTAAAATCTATCCTTTGACTAAAAGATTTTTAAATACAGTGGCTGTTTTCAAATGTTTAAAAAAAAAAGTGGGCACCGTATGGGACTGGAAATTTCACAGATGACTGTTACATATTTTTGCCCACGAATCAGTGAATTTCTTTGACAAAAACCAAAGTATGATTTTACCTTGAATTGGTAATATGTTTTACTAAAAAAAGACCAATGAGGAATCATGCAGTCCGAGTAGCTATTTCAAATCAGCCCCACTGGTAATTGATGTTTGCTGCTTATGAATAATTAATAATAATTCTTTTTTTTAGGGCGGGGGGAGGTTGTTGTGAGGTTTTTTGTACGATGTCTTAGCATGGTGAGTAATTAATGGCTACTCCAATTTGTTTGCACAGGAATAAAGTACACTATGTACCTGTATTGGGGTAGAATTGCTATTGATTGGTTCAATTTATTGAAGTACATGTATTGGTCAGTTGATTTCAACCACATTTATTAATCAATCTGTTGAATGATTTAAGGCCGAAAAAAAAATTGTTGTGTTGCCCTCAGCGACCGACCGTATAAAATGCCAAATATTTTGGGTCAGGATTTTTTTTTTCCGAGTCCTAAAGTATAAAAACTCACCATATTTGACAGAAAATGTAAGATTTAGCAGTAAAAAAACGTGTCTCCTCAAAACGACCCAAGACCGTTGATTTATAAGCCCTATATAGTGACCATACATCCCGCTGCTTGGTATTCGCGATAAAATCATGTTTGAAAGTCGGCCCCAAAAAAAAAATCGACCGACCAACCCAAAATGACTAGTTTCCATAAATGTCATTTGCGGTCGCAGCCAGAGAATTTGGACACAGCCTTATAATTACATTGTTTAATAATGCAAAGCCTCAAATCTTTCTTATAATGTATCTAGTCCTTTTCAAGTTTATGCACTGGTCATGACTGTTGCATGAGTTAACTGGCTTACAGCACATGTAACAGCCGTATGTAGACACAAACACATTGTGCACACAGTGCGCTAGCATAGCGGATAAGAATTGATGTAAACATCACACGGAAAATACCGTAGGGCCTACCCCTACTGAGTCTGAGTATATTTATACTAGGCCGGCGGTACAACTTATAGAATACAGTAAAGACGAACGAGGTGAGAATAATTACTACAATTTACATGTTTAGCTTTTATTTAAAATTGAATAGTACAAAGTGCCTTTCGGGGTAACGAATAAAATTGTTTTTTTAAGTTGTAAGCCCACCGTGTGCATGTGTACAGCCTGGACTTCATTTGTTTATGTTGCACTTATTTCGTGATTTTTTTTTATTTGCTTTATTTACCGTGTTTGCAGCTGGTATCGCCCGCTCATCTCTTTGTTCGTGTATTTTTGTGATATTTGTTTTTATTCACCGTTATTCTTGTTTGGGGGATTGTGATAAGAAAGACGGGATCCCCAAAACTGATTATTTTAGCTCTGAAATAGCAGTTCTACTTCTGGGCTACTCCTAGTTGCAATGATCGTAACCCTAGGTGCTGACATGGGGACTGGGACAAGGTCCCAGTCCCCATGTCAGACCTAGGGTTACGATCATAGGACCCAGTCCCCATGTCAGACCTAGGGTTACGATCATCGCAACTAGGCTACTCCTAACTCCCCTTAGCTTACAAAATACGGAAAGAATTCCACTGACGGCCATCACTTGTGCACAACAGAGGGCGTTTTGATAAAAATGGCTACCGCTGCATTCGAAGTGTATAATTGTAGGTCAAACACATCTCACTTTTTAGATAAGCTACACCAGTTTTCACTCCTGAGATTGAAGTTCATTATGACTTGCATCAAATAAGTTAACTCTTGGAGGAAATAACCCTGTTTCCGTCATGGCCGTCAGTGGAATTCTTTCCCAAAATACAATTTCTCCGCTGTTAAATAGCTTCTAAAATCCTAGTTGCAAAGATCGTAACTCTAGGTCTGACATGGGGACTGGGACCTACATGGGGACTGGGACCTAATGTCAGACCTAGTGTTACGATCATTTTCTTACGCGCTTCTTTCAAACTTGAAAATAGTTCAAGCGATGATCGTAGTTGCGATGATCGTAAAATTTTAAAAAGGGTTAGGGTTTAGGGTTCATGCGCCCCAGTTACTGGGTCTACCTGATGGCCTAGACCCACAGTATTCAGTAAAGGCTAGGCAGTATTAACTGGGGCACTGTATTTTCCTTTTTTTAATTTTGGGACTCGACGGTTAAACACTAGTGCCCTAGACTAGAGAATCAGACGTCCTATATCATTCTTCATTTTGCGCACAGAAAAGTTCGTACTTTTTGAGTCCCAAAGTTATAAAACGGAGTACAGCGCCTCAGTTACTGGGTCTAAGCTCCGAAAGAGTTCTACTGATGGACAACACTTTGACGCCCAATGTACATCTGGTGGCCAACAGAGATATACATGGACACATGTACATATGTACAAAAGGCTACAGCTACATTCAAATTGTATCATTGCATATATGCCAAAAACACCCCATAAAACTCTCTTTTCGTCTCCCTTTTCTGTTACATTCAAGGTTGTAGGCATAGCCAGCATCTGTAAACCTTGAGATTTCATAATGCGATTCATAGAGAATCAAGATTTGAGGGAATGGGTGAAGGAGAGTCTTCAGAGAGCAGTCTTTCAGAAAGTAAGTCCCTGCATGAAATGTTTGCTAAGAGAGAGATAAACTGCTTAAAGATAATATGATACTTTGGTTTTTGTCAAAGAAATGCAGATCCATGGGGAAAAAACTGTATGTTTCTACCATCACCATCTTTATACCCTGTAAGTTGTAAGTAATCTGTTAAGATTTCTCTTTTGGCATGCTACCAAAGTATGATAGAACATGGCAAACAAGGAATATTTTTTGTCTGAAAAGTTTACTTCAAGTTCATTAAAATATTGCTTCAGTTTGGGACTTGCCACTGTTCACTTTGCACCATTCCGTGGTGATACAGCTCTTGATTTCTTTTCTAATTACACATGTTGAAAGTAGAGCATATTGAACACTCAAATTGAGTGCAACTTCTTTTCCTCAAATCCATATCTCATTATGTTATTGTTAGGTGTTTCTGACAAGTAACCAGGGTTCTTGCCAGACAATATGCACCATACATGTGAGTCACTTTCAAATCACCTGTTGATTTTCTTTCTGTGATTTAAGAAGGAATAATGGTTTGCATGTTCATTTTTTACAGGCACATGAGTTGGCCGTGCAGACAGGCTGTGAGGTACTGGTCAAGCTACAGGACATGGCTGACCACTCCGGCCAGTATTATGCCACCAGGACCCTTCATCTGCAGTACCAAGGCAAGGGCCTGTCCAAGCAGCCATGGGATATCAAGGTTTCTGGGGTCACCGGTCTCCCTGAGGCTATCTTTGTGGAAAAGGGCTGCCAGAGTGAGGGGGCTTTGGTCCCAGGGGAAGACAATTTTAAGGTGGAGGATGAAGATAGGATGATAACAGAGTCAGACATTCAGCTAATGGAGCAACATACTGACATAAATGCATGTGAAAATCATCAGGCAAGCCAGTGTGAATCTGAAATTGATGCTACACAACGTTATTCCCAAGTTTGTGGTGAAGGACAACTGGATAGCATCCCTACCAACATAAAAGAAGAGCAGGAACCTGATTTGTATGAGGAGTCCTTCCAGTCTTCTGATCAGCCTGCTTACAGTAACTTGGACAGAGATCAAGAACCATCAGCAAGTGAGGAAATCAATCAAACACACTTTGAAGATTGTGGGAATACCGAAGCATTGCCGACAATGCTCTCATTACGAACCAATACAGCTTACCCAATTGGTTTCCCCATCAATAAACTACAGCTTCTGACTAAATCCGTTAATGATATGATTCAGACTCCCTTCCCCAGCCAAGTTCTGTCTGACTCAGCTCAAGACCTCTCTGAGACAATGCCAAGTGCCAGTAACACTGAGGTAGTACCAGCAGTGAAACCATACCAGTGCGGGATTTGCTTGAAGAGATTTGGAAGCATTCAGATTCTGAGCCGTCATGCCCAGATGAATCACGGTATGGACAGGCGCATGTCCTTCCTCTGTGATGTCTGTGGGCAGAGCTACAAGCAAGCTCAGCACCTCCAGCGCCACATGAGGATGCACCAAACTGTCATGCCTTACATATGTTCAGTGTGCAATAAGGGGTTTTTCAATGGAACTAGCCTCGTAAAACACGAGAAGGCACACAAGCAACTGAATGAGAGACATCAGTGTCGAGCCTGTCTGAAATTCTTTGCGCAAATAACTGATCTGCAAGAGCATTTCAGGCAGGTACATGGAGGGCCTGGTATTAAAAGTAGCAGCCACAGGTTGATTCAGTCAGAGATGCCATCTAGTGAGGCCACAGAACCACCTGCTTGTGACACAGTTGAAGATGGGGATGTACATGTAGAACCTTCTTCCCAGAACATACCTTTCCTCCCTGGACCCAGCACAGCAAGACCAGTTTTTTCACAGAACATGCCAAACATCACAAGTGCCAAGTCAAACTCTGCGTCTCCGAGCTCCTCAGAGGAACAAAATCAAGACAAAGAGGGCAGTCCCCAAATGTCCTGGCAAGATATGACATCGAGTTTTGCTGATTCAGAAGGCAGCACTCCAACTTCTTCAGTTGTAAGCATACCTGGAGGTATCCAACAGCCCTTACTGAGACATGTTAGTCAGTTTCCAGCTGGATCACAACCCTCAATTCCCTTCAGATTCAACCGACACGTGTGCCATCTGTGTGGCAAGAGCTACAAGTACAATTTCACCTTGAAAGAGCATCTCCTCACTCATTCAAGCGTTCCGCAGTTTATTTGCAAGATCTGTGGAACGGCGTTCACCCGCCAACGCCTGTTGAGAGATCACATGTTCCGTCACAGTGGCACTTACCCATACCACTGTGAGTTATGTGGGAAGGGTTTTATACGACCTTCTACGATGAAGAGACATCAGACAGATCGTCATCGGTTGCTCCACAACGTTGCAGATTAAGACGAATCTGCACCAGAGGACACACAGACAATAAACCTACATGTACCCCTCCAGCATGTCTAGGCATGAACTATTAAAGTCCAGCAAGTGTGTACCGGTACACATATTGTGCATTCTTTGGCATGAATTATATGCCAGTGAGACCTGTATTATTATAAAGTTATGGTGCCTAGCTACTTGCTGTACAATGCCCTTTCAGGGTCCATTAATACATGAGATTGTCATGTACCTTTGCTAAACATATTGGGCCGAATTCATGAAAAGTATTTTGCGTGCGTTTTACTAATCACTGTTTAAGTCCTAAATAGTGTCTAAACACAGTTTGCACGCGGACAGCTAAATGCATTTGTTTTTCCAATTTCACGACCAAGTGTTTTGCAACCGTTTAGCTACACGCGTGCAGTTTGTGTAGTAAACTGTGTCTAAAAGTGATAATACAATAGCAGGAATCGTAATAACCTCTATTCCGTTGTTACAGTCGTCCGAGCTGTTGTGTAACCTTTCCCTGGACACGATTCAGGGATAAAAATCTATTTCCTTCATCCAAGATGTAGATTAAATAAGTCAGATAAAAAGCAAAAACAGGAGTAGATAATTTCACATGTGATTAGTGAATGGGTCTCATTCAGCTCATTAGAAGACAAAAGGCCGTCGTTGAAGACGAGACAAGTGATACAGACACTATCAGAATGAAACAAACATCCTGGAATGAAATAAGATTAAGTAACACTGAAGGCACTTCCCCCCGATTGCTGAAAAAGTACCACACATTAAAGGAACTGAAGGACTTGTGGCGAATGAAAATTAAGGCCATGGCCGAATAAATGGCTAAACAAGAAGATCTAAAGAAAACACTGATGCAGAGGAGAATCAGAGATACTTGTCTTCAGTGCAAGTTTGAGTATTCTTATTGCATCCATGACCAAACCGGCAATGCGACATGATCAAGTACATGTATAAGTAAAACTGGGCTTAAACAACTCCCCTGGCACGTCTAAAGTTTTCTTTTGTTCGCTAGACACTAGTGACTAAAAGATAAACAACCTCTGCATAGACACCCTTCAAGAATCGATAACTAAGTAAATGCATAACTTGTGTAAGGTTAGACACGTGTAAAAGAAAAACACCTTTCGTGAATTCAGCCCTTTATATATCTGTTTCTGCATTTTTTTGTCAAAGAAAAATTGGGCATTTAATTTTACTTTACAATAATATGCATGATTAACATGAATCAATCATTCCGCATCATTTTGTGATACAGGCATGACATGACAGGAGTCATATGTGACAAATGTTGTACATTTATTTACAAATTTTATTCTTTATTGCCAAATTCTGCATGAACTCCTGGATGTGAAAACAGTAAAACGCAGATCATTTTACTCTTATAATTCAGATTTCCAGAGGGGAAGTTTTGTATCTCAGGTTACCCTTCAAACACTTGCTGTGTTTGCATACATGTACATATGTAGGCTGTAACAACAAGTTTAATACCCATTTCTAGTCTTACACACCCAATTGTAGACATAAGGCACGTTCACATACACCAAAAAGTGTGACTTTTTGGATCGCTACCCAAATAATCACGCTATTTGTTGTGTCCCCACAGCCAAAAAAGCGCGACCCAAATCGTACCGGTACGATTTCTATCACACTGCCCGTGCGCAGTGAAGCGTGAAGTTGGCATGCATCCTGTACTAAACTCGCGCGCCTGCCTTGCATGATGGGATATAAAAAACCGGTATTTGTTGGTGCACCGTTCACACAGCAAATAATCACGACAAATAAGCGTGACTATTTGGGTCGCGCTGCAAATCACGACCCAAATAGTCACGCTTTTTGGTGTGTGAGAACGTGCCTATGGTAGACAAACTTTGTATTTTAGATTGAAAATTAGGTTTTACAAAATGATCATACTTTTTAGATTGGAAAAGTATGACAGAGTCTAACTGCACATTTATGCTATTTATTCCGTGACAAACATTTTAACCTATTTTACCAGTATTAAAGTTCAATACAATCAGTGACAATTAGTCAAAATTGTACTTATTGTCCATACGTGTATGAGTAAAATGACACAATTTCTCAGAAATATTAGTTCTTGGTCATGTTGTTGAACTTTGAAAATTATACAGGGTGTCCCAGAAAAAATGCAACGCTGTGTCGGGACCCATTTTGTTAAAATTAAACTGTTTATCACTTCAAGATTCAGGTATGTGATACAGCCATGTCTTGGTTAGCTATCACCATGTAGCATTTTAGCATATTGGGGCTGAAATTGGCAAAAATATGACCAATTGAAAGAGTACTTCTAAAAACAAATTTGCAATGATAAAACGCACGGTGGTCAATACACACATAATGTGTATGAAAAAAATATGAAAATCAAGTTTTGAGGTTGGGTGCTTCAGTCTTAGTTTTTTTCACTCAATTTTAGTCCAATTTTGCTCAAATACTGTATGGTGATAGCCAAGACAGAGCTGTATCACATAGCTGTATAACTAGTCTTGGTTCCAAGACCTTCGTTGTTGCTTTCCCGCGGCCTATAGGGCGCCCCCACGCGGCAGATATGGGAGAATTCAGTCAGACCTTGGGACCGTCACGAAGGTCTTGGATATCTTGTATTTGAGGGTGGGGCAAGATTATGGTAATAAGGCACAGCACGTATGACGTATGGTGATTTAATATGCAAAATGCCAGCTACAGACAATCTGAGCTGTATACAATACAACAAAGCCATGGCATGTGTGTATGTGGCCGTCTTGGTCAATTCATTCCCTTGAAGGCATTGCCATAGGCAACAACATTATGATGATGTTGGAGGACGAATCTGGTGAACTTGTACCCCAACCAACTCGTATACGCTGACCAACTCGTACGCCGTTTGGTCAACTCGTACGCCGGCCGACTTGTATGCCGACCAACTCGTACGCAAACCAACTCGTACGCCAACCAACAACTTGTATATAGTTTGTAAACATTGGCCGTTTTTTCTTCAGTAGACCAAATTTTTTTCATGTTGTTTATGAAAATAAAATCGAGAAATGAAATAATTTCAACGATACAACATGACCTAATCATTTCAGTGATACGGAATCATTTCAACAATACAAAATGATAGCATTTTTTAAAAAGGAACATATATGACGTTATCATTTCAACAGTATGAAATCATTTCAACGATACAAAATCATTTTGCGAATATGAAATTAAATCAAGAAAAGTCATTCCAATAACCTCTTGGACTAATGGTATTTTTTCCTGGGATTAAGATCTAAGTGAAATTTAGTTTTTGCAAGAAATTAACTGCTTTCCACAAATAACGCATAACCATTCGTTGTTGAGCTAAACGGCAAAGAAAATATGCACTGCCAATTAGGTTAAACGCCAGCTCGATTGCGTAGTACATACAGTACAGTCCTCAAAATCTTTCCCCAAAAAGTTTACAAAATATACTGCATGATATGCAGCGTGACATAGGCCCCAACGTACATAAATACACCTACAGTAATCAATATTTGTCTAACATGAATAATTCATGATGTGAGCTGAAACTCGCTCGCTGATTGGCTCCATTGGAAATCCAAGGGAGATTCGACGAGAAGTAAAGAAAAAGTTAAACAATCCAAAAGTCTGACAGAGTTCTCCGAGGGGGCACCCTATGGGCCGCGAGAAGAAACAACGAACGTCTTGGAACCAAGACTACCGTATAACATATATTTTGAAGTGATAAACAGTTTAATTTTCATATAATAGTTCTCGACGCAAGTGTTGCGGTTTTTTGGGGGGACACCCTGTATACTTTCAACCAGAGAATAAATAATAGACAGGTTCGGCAAGCCCCCCCAAATGCACGTATTCCATATCCGTATAATCCACGTGTACATGTATACGCATATGTGCCAGGAAGAAATTAAGTTTCGGCATCGCTCCACTATGCGTACGTATACTGGTTCATGAAGTCTGCAAGATTTAGCTACTTACATGTAAATCGACCATAAACCAATAATTGTGGTGTATTTTGGATCATATAATTAAGTTAGGCAATCCTAGGTGTTATAAAAGACATACCGTTTGGCACATTGGTTGAAAAACAACTTTCATACACACCATTCCCTTGTAACATGGCTTTTACACATATTTCACTAACAAGTTTTCCGCATGATGACGTCATCCTCAGAATCCATACGGAAACGCAATACGGGCTTGAATTTTGAGCTTGCCGAACCTATCAAATGATTTGTATCCCTTGCAATTATGTATCCTAACGGTCAAGAAGTGCCAGGGTCTAGCGCTTTGGGGTTCACATCTTAAATAATTCATGAATCCAGTGACTGTGACTGTAATTAGTGCAAATAAAACCATTATATTACTTATATGAAAATAAATACATGTTCATTTCTGAATACAAAAGGTGTGCACATTGTTACAGTCAAATTAGGCCTATGTTATTTTAATCTGAAGTTTGTTTTAGGAAGATGCCTGATAATACAAGTATGCAGGTGACAAACCAGGCAGCTTTTTCATGTTTCCTGTATTCCTGACAGAATTCAACCAACATTATTTGGGTTATTTTCTTGTATTTTATGATTTATTGTTGGGAAAATGTAATCTGGTTTGATGCACGGTGACATACTGTACACATGAATGTGTATCTATATATGGCTCCATACCTTGCATACAGGGCAGTATACCATATTAAGATTAAAATTTTCATGTTTTCTTCTGTTATTTAAACAAGAAAAGAACAAAGACTTTGCTGTGATAATGTACAAGCACATAGGGTGATATGCACTTTGTTCTTGGGCATTTATAGCTGAATGCCAGAGAGCAAACATCATAACTTGTCAAACTGTCCTTGATAGCTGGTATAGTGTTTATTCCTGTAGTGATGTTGCAATAGAAAATACTGCAGTCCCAGTATACAAGACATATCTGGTCCCCAGACGTTCACGTATCCATGGCAACTGAATCAGCACCATTTGTTGATGGGTTCTTGGATGTTGATGATGATCTTTTCACTGAAACAATAATCTCTTCCACTCTACCCAGAATGCTGGCGATCAGATCAAATGAGGACTGAGCAGAGGACAAAACCTTGAGGGAAAGAGTGAAAAGAGTGAGAAAACTGAATCCTGGGGCCAATTTCACTAACGTTTTGCGATCATCACTAAAGCCCAAATCCATTGCTAAATGGAAATTTGCTGCACAAAGTAGCAATAGATTTTCTATTTAGTGATGGATTTGGGCTTTAGCGTGTTTAGCAATGATCACAAAACGTTAGTGAAATCGGCCCCTGGGCCAAGAGTTTTTGTTTTGTTTTCAAAATGGTATTCAAAAATCTGCTTCATCTTTTATGTAACAAACCAGTTGACTGTTGACAAGCAATTTTATTGATGAACTAATGGCATATGATTTGCCAATAAAAAACCATAAAACACAATGCTTGGAACTGAAAAAATTGATGTATTGTAGCAGGTGTTTTATATCAGTTTGTTACAAATTTGTGAAATGATTGGGCTTGTCTACAGACTTCAACTGCATGCTACTGCTAGTCATGTGAGACAGCGATATATCACTACTTAGCACAAGTTCAAATCCTACTTGGTTTGCACTTTTTTTAACAGCAATAACTGGATGATAAATGGTATCACATCTAGAAAGGGAAACCTTTTAGAATGATAAACAGCAATGTGAATCAAACTGATGGAATAAGAATGTTTATTTGGTACCTTGACTTGCTCGGGAAGAGGCAGTTGACCATATTTATCTTCACAAACTTTTACTTTCCTGTTTTTCTTCTCATGAGCAGCTGAAAAAAATATCAACATCATACATGAGTCATGGGTATAACCATGATAGAAAGATGATTACCAGAGTCTGTGCTATGACAATGGTATAAACCATGAAAGAGAGTGTCTATCAAACCATGGAGGAAGGAATAGGAGTTCAAACAAACCAGAAATCAAACGACCCCCTCCCCAAAGCATTGTCTTTTCAATTCTTCCTCTACGCTCCAAGTTTCTTTGTGCATATAGCACCTCGCCGCTTTGCGGTCGCACTTGAGCAAGGAATTGTTTGATGACGTACAACACGTCAGTCTCCAACGTACTATTTTAAAAGAAAATATTCTCATATTAACCTGTTTTTTGCAAGAATCAGAGACACCCGGAGATGAATTTGAGTTGTTTTGGATTGCCAACAGGTTTCTTGTTCATTTGTGTGTGTTGTTAGATGGTCCGAACTGGTCCATTTTTTTTAATTCGCCAAATAAAAATTGAGGTTTTGTACATCGTAAAAATATCGGCTAATTTGTTCTCATATGCACTACACTTAAAACTATTGTTATGCATGCATGGGGACAGTAGATCACATCTGGGTCCCTACATTCCGGTGGTTGATTTGGCCCGATTTGAAGGATTAAGGTAATTCTGCGGCGAGTGGGTCTTATTGTATGATCTCTGGTTCGTTCGAACTCCTTCTATTCCTTCCTCCATGATCAAACTCACTAAGATATTTCCACTTTCACTGCAAGACTCTTCAAAATATTTGTCTTGAATGAAATACAAACTAAAGAAAGGCTCGATCCTAGTTGGAAAACAATATTTTACCATGAAGATTTGTGAAGTTTGACTAACCTTGTCGTATTTCTTCTTTGGCTTTCTTCAGCTGTAATGCATACTGAGCTTGAGACATCTGTAGGCATTTGTGCAGAGGGGTTAAGTAGTCCCTTTGGAGTATTTCAATGTGTGACCAAACCTCAGTCTTGTTTTGTTCAGGCCGGTCTCGCAGCAGCAAATAACGTAAAAAATTCAGACTGGCAATTTCCCTGCCGAGAGAGAGAAGATACAATTCATAGGTTGGAGGCTTCAACAAGTCTTTTGCCTTCATGGCCCTGGATTGGAATACAGGCGTTTCATAATAGTGCGCTACCACTTTTTGTCAATTTGTCAACAAACTGCGCATCTTTCCACATGTGCAATTTGTCAACAAAATTTATTCCGCGCATTATAATTGGCCAACGTGTTGAGAACACATGGTGGCGCACTATTGTGAATCGTCCGTATTGTCATAATAGTGTCCCAGAAGAAGTTTCTGTTTCTGGCACAAATTTGGTGTTGATTTTACCAAGCCCTACTCAAGTTACAAAGGATAACCCATCATATCCTACGTATGGCTGCAATGCATCATACTTCATGATAGTAAGTTACGGTGTGTTTGGTGAAATCGACCTCTGGTTTCAGAAAATGATATTCTGGCATAGTCTGGATGCCTTAAACAATTTCACTTACTTGTCTAAAGTATCCAATAAATCAGAATTGGGTTCCTGGTCTGGTCTGAATATCATGGAGTACAAATGATAGAGGCGGCTACCCAGAAACCAGCCATTTCTGCAATCGCCCTAATATGGAAAAACAAAAGATCTAAGAGGATAGAATTTCCAACCAGCATGGCATTTTCTAGAATTAACCAATGGAATATACATACATATACAATAAAAATGACCTGAAATATATTAAATACTTGGAGTTAGGAGGGCCTGATGTTTCGATCCTAGCAGGATCTTTCTCAAAGGAAAGCCTTTGAGAAAGATACTGCTAGGATTCGAAATGCATCAGGCCCTTCTAACTCCAAGCATTAAATATACATGTATATACATAATGATTAATGGTTAACGGCAAAGGGGCATTGTTGTTACATCTGGTGCTACATATAGTAAATACTAACCTGCAATGAGCAATGTACACAGTCTTTGACTTTCCCTACTAGTAAACCTCGTACACCTGAATGTTCAGTGGTCATCAGGAGGGATCGTAGTAAGTGGTAGCGACCCTTCCAATCAAAGACATCAATGTAATTAGGCAAGAGTGAGATGGACATTTTACGCTGTCAAATAAATCAAAGAAAAATACATGTACCGGTAAAGTCCTGATTCTTGATGGCACGGGAAAAAACTCCACAATGATATATATTTAATAATCAAACTTTTCTAACAATATCACTTAACAAGGTGTACCAACTTCCTTGTTTGCTTTAACTGTTTTTCTTTCCGAAATAACACTTTTGTACGCAGGCTTTATGGATACAGGCACAGTTTTTGTTATATCAAAAGCCTTTTAATCCTCCAAACTAACAAAGATGATTGATGTGAGAACATCAAATTTCAAAGATGATTTTGGCAAATTAGGTAGGATTTAGGGAAGTTGCAGAATCCTAATATACAGGAAATAATTAGATACACCCAAGCTCAAAACAGCCCACTAAACTGCAAAATGAACACAAGATATAAAGCCCTGAAACAGTATTAAAGATGATAATTTGTTTGCTTTCTTTATGTGTGTGGGTGGGAGTATGCAACTAGGTCTATCTGCATTGCCAGGAACATATGTACATTTACTCTCAAGCACTCACTTACAATGGGTTTATAGGAACAGTAGATCATGATCTGCACCAAGCATTCAGGCACCTTGAGGAAGCTCTGTCTGGTGTCAATCAGGCTGGAATGCAGCGAATGCTCTTCCAGTCTGCAAACCAGCGATGTTAACAGTTCCTAAATCAAATACAAGTGGAAAGAAAACTGTTAATAATTAGTAATCTGATACCTGAGGCCAATTTCATTTTGACAGAGCTGCTTAAATGGAATATCATACTTTGGTTTTTTTGTCAAAGAAAAACAGATTCATGTGCAAAAATATCAAGGAAGATTCAGTAACAGTCATCTGTGAAAATTTCAGTCCCATACAGTGGCCACTTTTTGAGAAAACAGTGAAAAACGGCCACAGTATTTCTTAAGTCTTTTCACTTTTATTTTTGATCTTTAAAAGATCAAAAATAATTTTGGTCACTAGTTTTACTCTTTCTCTGGATATATACAGCATTTCAGGCAGAAAATTTTAACAGTATGCTTTTACCACCATCATCTTTACACGTAAGTTATAGGTAAATCTGTGAAGATTTCTGTTTTGGTACCAAAGTATGATACTACCTTTATGCACCAACATTTTCTTAAGCACCAAAAACCTTGGTAAATGAAACCTTGTGACAAACAATGGCTAAATACAATTCAAAAGCAGTAAACATCACATGGAAATTTGGTTGGTAATCCTGTTTGATTAAGGAAGACTTTTCATTCCTAAGCAAATGTTTGTGCTTAAAGGTAGTATCATACTTTGGTAAGAAACCAAAACAGAAATGTTCACAGATTTGCCTATAACTTACAGGGTATGGAGATGGTGGTGGTAGAAACATACCTTTAAAATGTTTCTGCCTGAAATGGTGTATTTATCACCAGAAATTAGTAAAACAACGACCAAAAATCTTTTTGATCTTTTAAAAGATCAAAAATAATAGAGAAAAGACTTAAGAAATACTGTTTTTCACTGTTTTCTCAAAAAGAGGGCACCGTATGGGACTGAAATTTTCACAGATGACTGTTACTGTATCTGACTTGATATTTTTGCCCATAAATCTGTATTTCTTTGATAAAAACCAAAGTATAATATTACCTTTAAGCAGCTCTATGAAATTGGCCCCTGATGATGTCATCATGACATCACTGCATTTTCCTGCAATAGAATACGTACACATGTACTATGTCTGAGCCTCATAATTATGATATTCCATGTTGACAAACATCTACCGGTACATGTCAGCCCAAAGCCTTTCTTTTGAAGCCTGCTACTTAAAAATGGATGCATGAAATGGAGCCAATGACTGAGCAGCAGCCAAGGTTTTTTGTTTTGGCTATAGCAAACATTTGGGGTGGCCCCGGGGTGACGCAGGGGTGAAAATAAGCCACGATTCCCACTTGAAATGTTCACCCCTCCGTCACCCCCGAGCCACCCCTGAACCACCCCCGAGATTGCCTTATCTCCGGGTTAGTTCAACCCTGCTCGGGACCAGGGTTGAAATTTTCACCCCGGGGGGGACGCCGGGGTGAGTTCGCCCCGGGGATGAGCGCTCTAGTGGGAAAAGGCCTATTGTTGATTAAAGAAATTGCATTTTAACCTAATTCAGCCTTACAAAAGAGAAGCCAAGTTAATTCAAAGACCAGCTATTCCCTCCATAGCTCATTATTTCAGTCGTATTGTGCCTGTCTTATTCATACATGTATTTGACATTAACCTAAGAGGAGTTTTTCTTTAAGGTTACCGATATTGCCACCATTTTTATTTCTTGAGCTGTGGTCATGCAGCCAACCCATTGCTAGAACACTTAAAATGCTTAAAATCCCTATACCAACAGCACTCCGGGATCCTGCCATGTTTGTTATATTGTGGCGGATTTGGTCCAAGAATGAACGCTGCCCGGGTCACTCTCGGCCAATGTCAGCGAGCGGTCGAACTTCAAAAGGCCGGGGAGACAGATCCGTTTGGCGGCAGTCTACCGCCTAGGCCCGCAACACACCAACAGCGATCACCTAGATCACTCACTCAGGGGAAAACACCTCAAGGAAGGGGGCTGATTATAATTCTAAACCTGGCACTTGACACTGCGGATTCGGATGTCTAGAACAATCAAGCATGCCATGATCGCCAACAACATGACCACAGCCAGCAAGATAAACACAATTGGTCTTGTTTCCATCATCAAGAAAGCAAAGGCAGACACATAAGTTTGGCTTCTGAAGTGACAATTTAATTCTTTCGCCTATCTAGGCGACTCACAGGCCCTTGTCCTAACTAGGCGACAATTATAGACGCTTCGCCTGTTTTGAAAGTACTTGACCAGCATTGCCCTGCCAGTGAACGTGTACATCGCTTTCGCGTTCGTCCCCCATGGTACACAGACGAAATTCATCAAGCAAGACGTCTTCGGCGTCAGGTTGAAAGGCGCTGGAGAAAGTTGCGTACAGCTGAGAGCCGCCAGCAGTATCTCTCTCAGGTTCAAACTGTCTGCAAGCTCATTGAAAATGAGAAATCAAAATACTATACAGAACAGTTGAATAGAGCCGATGTGAAGAATGTGTTTCATGTTCTGAATACACTTTTGAACAGGTCACCGAAGGCTCTACCAGTTAATGCGTCTACATCATCCCTGCCCGACAGATTTGCTACTTACTTTGAACAGAAGGTGGAGAAGATCAGAGCAAGCCTTATGTCAGGCAATGAAGAAGATATGAACGCCTTCGATGATGACAGTATGGTCACGGATGCATCTGTTCCTGTTGCAGAAATGTCAGTTTTTGAGAGGGTGACTGCAGATATGGTCTTCAAATTAATACGTGCTTCACCGAATAAGACATGTTTGCTAGACTTACTACCAACGTGGCTTTTGAAGGAGAACGTTGATACTTTTGTCCCATACATCACATCAATCGTCCACACATCCTTGAGTAGTGGTGTCTTCCCCTCAGCACTGAAAGAAGCTATTGTTACCCCACTCCTCAAGAAGAGCAACCTTGATAGGGAAGTTCTGAAGAATTATAGACCTGTGTCGAATGTACCCTTTCTGTCAAAAATCATTGAAAAGGCTGCATTGTCTCAACTCTCGGAACACCTGGATGAACATGATTTAAACATAGAGAACCAGTCAGCATACCGTCGTTGGCACAGCACAGAGACCGCTCTTCTGAAGGTACAGAATGACATTCTTCGAGTGATGGACAACAGATTGGTCACCTTTGTCGTATTTCTGGACCTGTCCGCTGCGTTCGACTGTGTTGACCACACGATTCTCCTACACCGATTGAACAAGCTCTTTGGAATCTCAGGTATGGTGAGACTGTGGTTTGACTCTTACCTCTCCAACAGATGCTTCAGGATGAAGGTTGCGAGTGACATATCGCAACAAAAAACCTTGAAATTTGGAGTGCCACAGGGCTCTGTGGTTGGTCCACAACTTTTCAGTTTGTACACACATCCTCTTGCTGACATCATCAGCCGTCATGATGGGATACAGCATCACATCTATGCAGATGATGTACAATTGTATATCTCTGTCGATCCGAAGAACAAGAGTGCAATGACAGCTGCTCTCAAGTCTTTATCCATGTGTATCATCAGTCTGCAGCAGTGGATGAAGAGCAACATGTTGAAGCTGAACTCTGAGAAAACCGAGTTCCTCATTGTTGCTAGTCCACACTACCGTCATCTAGTGGCGGGAATTGATCTGACAATTGGTGATACAGTTATCGAGCCATCATCATCGATTCGAAGTTTGGGCGTTGAGATTGATGCTAATCTCAAGATGAGCCACCACGTGTCATCCCTATCCAGTTCGCTCCACTTTCATTTGTGGAACATAGCACGTATCAGACCCTTTCTGGACCAGTCTGCGTGTGAGCATGCTGTTAGAGCTCTCGTGTCGTCTAGGATCGACTACTCAAACTCCCTTCTCTGTGGCACTTCTGCTCTAAATGTAAGGCGACTCCAGCGGGCCCAGAACCGTGCTGCAAAGTTGGTCTTAAGGGCCAAGAAATATGACCACGTTACGCCTCTCCTGAAACAACTCCATTGGCTCCCTGTTGAAAAACGCATTACATACAAGATCCTAACTATTACATACAAATGTCTTAATAACACTGCTCCCAACTATCTCGCAAACCTCTTATGTAAGCATGAACCAGCAAGACCAGGCCTTAGATCCAGTAATGACCCAGCACTTCTCGCAGCTCCAAGGACTAACACATCCGCAGGTGACAGATCATTTTCCTCAGCAGCACCACGTTTATGGAACAACCTCCCCCTCAATCTACGGACTTTGCCTTCTCTACATCAGTTTCAGAATTCACTAAAGACATTTCTATTTGACGCTTGATGTTTTTCGTACTCACATGGTTTATGAGTAATTATGTAAGACAATGGTTTTCTTGGTAATACATGTATCATTATTTGGTAATCAATTCATGTATTATTTGTTCACAAGTTTGTTTGTTTTCGTTTTGATTTTCTTATATTTATGCCTTTCTTGTTAAGCGCTGTGATACTCTTGTAATGAGCGCTATATAAATGCTAGTATTGTATTGTATTCGCCTACAGGAGACTTAAACACAAAATCGGCTTTATTGCCTCTCACAAATTATAACAATTACTCTTCAATAATTAACATGACCTTATACTGCCTAGTTCTGATTATGAAACTCACAGCAGGGAATTTTCCGCCTGGTCTCTGTCACTCTGCAATAATATAAGGCTGCTCTCAATAGTGTCTAATTACGGGGACTGGAGTGTGACGACGTCCGCTCATCAAGGACGCTGAACGGGAAGAGACCCTCGGCCACGCACGTGCATGGCTTAAATACACCCTCGGTGTCGACTGGCCCCTCTCCAAATAATGCATGGCTTCTGAGTACGCGAAGGCTAGCAACTACCCCCGGGTGACGAACCCATAAATGTACTCGATAATCGATACCGAATAATCGATTCTGGATGCATTGCGCTACAATATTATCGTTTTGTGGTGTGGCATCTGTATCCAAAATGTATTACTTTGTAATTCTATGGTGTCAGTGCGGTGCTACAATACGACTGGGTGCCTATGGGGACCTTGTGCATATATTCCCAAATGACAGGTATAACTGTGGATGAATGGTAAATGAATGACTCACCAGACCCTTGATGATGATAGGCTGCTCTGTTCGTCTGAGCATGGCTTCCACGTAAGGCATGGCAACGTGCATCATGTGAACAGCACTGGAAGAGAAACAACGCAAAAATGAATTCACATTATCATATTATATGATATTTTATAGTCCAACTCATCTTGCATAAAAAATATTTAGAGAAAAATCTTTTGACATTATCACCAGCAGGGCACAACTTCATGGCTCTGCTTAGTGTAGAATCAGCACTTATAGAAACAGAAAATTCTGCTCTTATGAAATCCAATGTCATGGATTAGCAAGGAATTCTCAATTGTGTATGGGTGTAGTTCACATAGCTCAGGATTTCTCACTAGATTGGCTAGCGTAGGCGGTAGTGGCTGTCAATGCTACTACCATCGTCACCACTACTACCATCATAAGAAAATGACTGCACCTATTTACCTGTATACAGTAGGCATACTCAGTGTCTCATATTCTATGGCTAGGATCATGTAGGCAAAACAGCTGAGGCCTAGAACAGGTAGACTCTCATCCCTCCCCCCATCAGCATCGTCATCTTCTCCATCCTCCTCAAGTCGTTTCCTCCGTGCTTCCCTCCTACGCTGCTCCACCATAGTGTCTAGATTCATAGGGTTCTGACTGGCGTAGAACAGCAAGTATGTGAAGCTGCAGCCCATGGAATCAAGGAAGAACTGGAGAGGGGAAATTGGGGCGACATCTAGGTTTAAGCTTCCAGGTAAGGTACTCCAAGGGTCAAAGGTCAATGACCTAAAGTCAGAGTTTCTCTGTCCTCCAGGTTTAACTCCTGGGCTCTATTTCATACTTAGTACTTAGGAATCTTCCTAAATGATTGCTCCTTAATAACTTAGGAACAATTTTGGTACAAAGATAGGAATGAATTCTTCCTAAATTACTTTGATAGGAAATAGGAAGTTACGAAATATCTTTGACTTAGGAACAATAATTGTTCCTAAGTCCGAGATAGGAATATTCCCAACTTTTATGAAATAGAGCCCTGGTCCCATTTTATGTAGCTACTATGTTCTTTATGGGATATGGACCAAAACGTCTTGCCAGATCTGGATTATAAGAATTTCATGTTTTGATTCATGACAACAAGTGGTACAATTGTTCTCTTGTAGAGCTTCCAAATGGCTGCGATGATCCATACCAAATATATCATGTCCCATATGATATCATCAATGGGATTAGCTGGGATTAATCAGATTATTTGGATTAATAGGCTCACCATACACTGCTCAGCAGATGTCTTGCTAGTACTGTAATCATCACTCCTGTGTGCAATTTGTTGTCTATTCTTGTCACTCATGCCCTGTAACGCCCCCAGCTGCTCTAACTCCGCCTCTTCATCGTCAACATCATGCAGATACTTGAACTCCATGGCAACCAGAGGATGCTCAAGAAGACTCAAAATGCTACCATTAATGGAAAAAAAAAACACATTTATGCAAATTTGTTTTACACTGAAGAGGGTTATTAAATGAACCAAACCATCTCAAAGCCACCATTCTGTTGATTTGTCCCATACATAGGACTATTTCCAGCAAAGTCCAAGGTCTCGCAAGGAAACTTTATAAGAAAAATGCTATTAAAGTGTTACAAAAAACTCCTTTCCACACCATTTTAATTAAACACATTACTTAACAATTTATGGAAATTGTTCTCAAGAAAAAATGCCAATTTGAATTTTATTTCTCTGTATAAATTTGAAAATGTTGACTTACAACTTCATCATCTCAGTCCGAGTGTTGCCAATATCAGCAATATCCTGAAAAAACAAAAGAATCTTATAAATTTGACTCAATTCCAATTGTTCACACATTAATAACTTCTTTATGTTTCTGTGAACAAAAGCTTAAAATAAACATTGACATTTCATTCCTTTGAAGGAAGTTTCAGGGAAGAAAACTGTCGCAATCTTTGAGTTGTGTGTATACTGACAATACATACTTTGGGGGTATAGCTTTGTTCCTCAACGTTCATCACCAGTGCTTTCCGGATATCATACACCAGTGGAGCCAGGAACTCAAGCAGTGCTAAGGTGGCAGTCTGAACCTTAGAGTAGTCTGGGTCTTGGCTGACTAGTCTGCGCTCAATGGCTCCCATTCCCTCTAGGCTGGGCAGCTTCAGGATGTCCACATGAGCATAGAGTGTTGTCAAGAGCTGTTTGTAGTACAAGGGCTTGGTCAGACCCAGACGTTTCATGACTGTAAGTAGATGGAGCACAGGGATACATAAATTGGCAATTACCGGCAAAAGATTCTTTTCTGGTCACAGAAACTGCCCAGGATAAATCAGAGACACTTTCATACACTTCCACATGATGGCTACGTATTATTTTGTATGAAAACCACAGCACCACATTCAAAGTGCTGTATGTATAGTTGCCAGTTTGCTCCAAACTACCCGGGGTGGACAACGAGGACGTAAAGCAAATCCCACCTCACGTATACCATGTAATGATGACAAACAGTGGTCCCACACATTGTTACAAGACTGACAGGCATTAAGTTATTCAAAAAGTGAAATTTTGGCAAAACATCTATCATCACTGTCCCCTTTCATCCCTCATCATAATGCCATTCATCGTGTTATAAGGTTTTGGCTGTTCCAATAATTTGTTAAGATCATGTTTTTGCTTGTTTTTTAAAGGAAATTATTTTACCTTAGACATCCCTCAAACATCTCAAGGTACAGGGCTGGGATAAGTGAAAATGAAGGCGTTCTTCTTGTTGAGTGGGAAACAGGTCCCAAGATTGAGTGAAACTGTTCCAAAGAGCTAGTGAATGAGGGATAATAGCTTTGAGTTGTACCTGTTTGAAGTGGCTGGAGAAAGTCACTATGGATTAGGTTGTCACGGAAACGATCCATCTGCTCCAGTAAGCCAATAAACATCTCCTTGGGATTGCCCAGCTGAAAGACACAAAAAATATGTCAATAATGAACATTTAATAGAACCTGAGATATCAACAAATGTTGTGGATTGCTTCAGTGTCCCTTATGGAAGCTGTCAATATCCATTGCTTTATATCCCAATACACAGATTCTGCACAGGTTTCCATGGGATAGTTCATAGGTTGTTAGGTGTATAGGTCGGGCACAATGAACTTTCCATGAATTTACCTCATTCTATGGAACTAACATAAAAAAAGCCTGTATCATACAATACAATTGATACAGTTTTAAGATGTTTTTTTTACCTTGGACAGTTGGCCCATGATGTCGATGCAGTTGTCATACATCCCCTGATTTTCTTCCTTGTCCGATAGGTAAGGGCCAAGAATGGGTAGCAGATCCCATGCAATGTACTCCACAAGACCCTGAGGTGGTAAGAAGGTAGACAAGCTTAGGCTATGAGGATAAATACTGAGTCTATCAGTCCAGCTCAGATCATTCCCATCCCCAACTATGCTGGAAAACATCAGAGACAATTGAAGCAAACAATGGTCCAGATCACTGCTTTGATGCCCTAATGCATACCATGGTCCCTGTCATTGCCTTTAAACCCTGGATATAGGCTGTGCCATCATCAAATGAAGAAGTTGTCTGTTTGTGATAACTTACCTTATATTGATCATCCATAACAATATCCCTGAGTTGCTGTGAATCTTGGTGGTCCATACATTCTCGGATTGTTGATAAGAGCATGAAGGTTTCATCATTGCTCGTCCTCAATGACTGAGCACTCTGCCCTCTCTGAAAAACAAAACATTTCAATAAATCTTGTTAATTTGTAGATCTCTGCTGTTGTCAAAGTTAGTTTGACAAAGTTAATCATGCCACGGTGATGTGACTGAGCCTGAGAGTGTGTCACTGTCAGTGCACAAATTTGCTTAGCCCCACATACATAGGGCTGTATATGGCTCTCTTTTTAAATCTGTCTCTCTCTGGTCGCCATTCACAGCCCTACTTCAAGGCATGACTTAAACGCTCAAGATCCAAAGAGCAGAATTGTCACAAATTTTCGATTTGAATATCTTCTCAAATAAAGAAGACTGGACAATTTCATTTTCACTTTCGTATTCCTCAGACTTTGATTTTTCACACCAGCCCCTTCAAGTTTTGGAAAAACCGTACAATTTCCCGTGTATTTCACTTTAAAAATCCCAGGTTGTGGAATTGATATGCCGACAATGGACGTTTTTATCAAAGAAATACAGATTCATGGGCAAAAATATCAAGACAGATACAGTAACAGTCATCTGTGAACATTTCAGTCCCATACAGTGCCCACTTTTTGAGAAAACAGTGAAAAACAGCCACAGCATTTCTTAAGTCTTTTCTCTTTTATTTTTGATCTTTTAACCACTTCACGACAGTATTAAAAAATTTAAAAAACGAGCCCGCCCGCGGTATTATTTTCACCGTGCTTAAGGTGAATTTTACACTTTTTTCCCCCAGGACCATTTAGTGGACTCTTCCAAAGATCATTGGTGGCAGTATTTTTATTTTTTACTCGTGATATCTTGTCAACCACCGAATGCATGACGATTTTTTCTACAAAATTGGCGTCAGCTGTGACTGGTAATGGTGAAGAGCCAGGCGCAGTAATCCTATAAGCCGATTATAAACTCTACGAGTATAATGGGAACTCTTCCAGGCTTTGTGATTGCGGTTACGGAAGAAAGGGGCTTTCAAAGGGTATAACACCCCGTAATTTGCGTCAGCAGCCCTGGTGGAAAGGAGAGGAGAAGTACGGGAGTAGCAGTTGACTCAACGCTCTGTGGTTGAGTGAGCAGAGACAAAAGACCTCGCTGTGGAATATGGGATGGAAAAGGCTTTGGTGTCTGGTGAGTTGCATAGCGAACAAGAGAATGGGAACAAAGGCACGCACCAGCTTACTGACCGAGTTCTATAGGTGGTTGGCAAGCATAGAATGTGAACAATGGTGCACCAAGTAGCAATAAGCTGGACACAAAAGGTTGTTATATAATTGTTCGGGGGGGGGGGGGGGGGGGGGGGGGTAAAGATGGTGAAAAAGTGGTACAAAGGAGTCTGGTAGATTTTGCCAAGTGACAATTGCTACTGGATACGGAAGAAAATAAAATAAAATAAAAATAATACCGACAATTATAGATCCAGTAGTATGAAATATCCCCGTTAATTGTTTGACAGTCCAACACGAAAATACCCAATGCTCCATGGTTGAGCGAGTAGAGACAATAGATAATAGCCTGTGGGACACAGGAGTCCGGCGATGTAATCCACAGCGAACACAGCCTACACAACTGGCCGTATCCAAGCTTGAAAAATCCCCGTAAAGGGTACAGCCAGACACGGCGAGTCTAAACGTTATCCGCCACCCAAAATGTCAAAAGCAGCGTTATATACCGTCATCCGGTGACCACAATGGGAAATTATCTCACTCAGGTTACCTAGTAGGCCTACCCTGGAGATTACAAGTCAACTCGCCCCCTAGCCGACTCGCCCCTTACCGACTCGCCCCTTACCAACTCGCCCCCTGACCGACTCGCCCCCTGACCGACTCGCCCCTTACCAACTAGCCTCCTCCCCGACTCGCCCCTTACCAACTCGCCTCCTGGCCGACTCGCCCCCTGACCGACTCGCCCCCTGGCCGACTCGCCCCCTGGCCGACTCGCCCCCTGGCCGAATTTTGTGTTTTTGTCCTTATGACGATGTTTTTGAGTTTTTGTGACTCTTTGAGATAAAATGACAATTTTTTTGTTTTATTATTCGATGTTCTTTCTTAACATATTTTGTTATCATTTTGTTTTAAAATGCCTTGCTTTAACTTTAAGTGTTATTGTTGACATTTTTTGTAGACCTTCTTTTTATTATTATATTTCTTGTTTTTAAGTTGCGTTTTTGAATTTTTGATGTTTTTGGTTCTGCAAAGAAAATAATAATTAAATTGCTTGAACTGCAATCGAACCATGCAGGAGTAATTTGTGTGTGGACTTTGTGCATTTTTCATTCTTAATCATAAAATGTTTGACATAAACACATAGTAGGCCCTACAAAAGGGTGAGAAGCATTTGGTTATTAATTATGATGCCTAATTAACTTCGCATTTTGCATCTCATTTCTGAATAAATTAGGGGGCGAGTTGGCCAGGGGGCGAGTCGGTCAGGGGGCGAGTCGGCCAGGGGGCGAGTTGGGGAGGGGGCGAGTCGGTCAGGGGGGCGAGTCGGTCAGGGGCGAGTCGGCTAGGGGGCGAGTTGACCTGTTACCACCCAGCTTCTACTACTACAGTAGTACTATGTCTGATGTACTAGTAGTAGTTGTAGGCCCTACTAGTACTACTACTAAGTAGTACTAGTAATAGTAGTAAGTACTAGGGATCCGATCCCCTATGGGGCCTACAGTACATGTATAGTCTGGGCCCTGTTTACGGGTTTAGAATTTGCTCAGCTTTCACGATAAATTTTCCACTGAAAACGTCGAGAATGTGACTTACAAATGTCTGAGCAGACTCAGTCAAAGTCGACATCATACCCGACATTGCAGCAGTTTCTGTTAACTGTAGGAGTACGTTTGACACTATATCATCGGTGGCTGCGGCTGTACGTAGGACATAATCATTCGTCTGCATGTAGAATTAGAACCAAGGACGTACACACAGTATGCACAGTATTCATTTATTTACACCATCATCATGACATGGACATGCTCGATAAAAACCAATAAACAATGGAGGGCGCCCTTTTATCTTTGGGACTCTACTTTATTTTACGGCGAAATGAGAGCCACAAGACTCGCGTCTTTCGTACGAAACGGAGGCTGGAGGCTATAGGCTTGGGATTTATTTTGCTACTGCCATGTTGTGTCCTAAATGAAAAGAAGGGCTTGAGATACACACAGTGGGCAGTCTAGTTCAGGCTTGTGATTCTAAAGCCCGCTCAACGTCGGAACAAGTTCGGCCGTACATGTCTGATGGAATACTATATACCATATGGGGACTGGGACCATAGGTCCCAGTCCCCATGTCAGACCTAGGGTTACGATCATCGCAACTAATGGAATACGTACATTGCAATCGACATAAAAGCGGCGGAAGTTCGACAAAATGCTTCAAACGCCGGTTTTCTGTCAGCATTAATGCAAATTCGAACATGGCGGACCCACCGGCGCACCCAGGATTTTGTCTTGGGGGGGGCTCAAAGAAAATTTTTCTCCCACAAAACATTTTGTGACTCCCCCCCCCCCTTCCTCCTCTCCTTTCCCTTTCCCTCTCCCCCATTTTCTTCTTTTTTTTCTTTTTTTTCCTCTTTTTTTCCCGTTTTTTTTTTCAGGGACCCTCTTGGGGGGGGGGGGGGCTCAAGCCCCCTGAGCCCCCCCCCCCCTGGGTGCGCCACTGGCCGCAGACCAAGAGAGACTTGTAGCGTTTCATTATTGTTATTAATACAAACAGACAGTTCTTTAATTTTATATTCTAATGAAGACTGTTTACACTTTTTAATCATTTCATATTATTATTTCTAGTATTCAATGTAATTATCACAAATTTCTAGTATTCAATGTAATTATCACAATCCATTTTTTGTCTTAAACTTGTAACTGATAACCATTTATATTTGCTTATTTTTACCTATAGCATTTCATCAATATAGCATCCATTAGTAATGATTACTCATGATTGTCATCCTGATTTCCAAGTTGTAGTGACATACTTTCACTTCCTGGCATTGATTGACACAAGGCTGACCACTGTGACCAGTGACCCTGAGTGACTCAGTGTCCAGTGACTTGATTCTAGTATCAGTGTAACTTCTGACTAGTATGATTCATTCCTTGGAAATCAGGACCATTCCATTGTTTTATGCCTCAGCGTCTGTTATAAAAAGGCTGCTGAGGGTACATTTCATCAGTCTTACTGCCAGCCATGTGTCTTACTGTTAGC